>JAKCPI010021359.1:0-17067 GCA_023213315.1 Euborellia annulipes
AGGCCGGTACTTAAAACGATATGCCGAAGGGAACAACCAAACAACAGCAACAATTCACAAATCAAAAAATATATTTATTTATATAAAGATATATTATATATAATAAAAAAAAACAGGATAAAACTATCTGCTTTGAAAACCCCGATTTGCATAAAAAATTCTTCTCTCTCCAAATTTTAATTCTATCTATTTTTCAGAGAAAATTTCCTCTTTTTTTTTTTTTTTAATTGAAGAATTTTTCCCTCCATCAAGAAAATAGGAGGGGGCAAGCCAAGGGAGAGAACTCTTCGCCCGCTAGATGTCTGCACACACTAAAATGGAACTCAGCGGCGCGAAATTTGCGTTACAGTTAGTATCCTGAAGGGAGAAGTTGGTTACCCCTTCTTTCACATTGATTTGAACATAGGAGAATAAAGATAAAAATTGGCATAATATTCCTTGGAAGTCAACTCCTGACAGAAAACAGGCGAGATCTCTATCACTGATTAAGAGCGAATTACAAAATTAAATAAACTATTGCCCTCGGGCTTGGTGTAGGGGTTAGCGTGCTCGCTTTGTATACCAAGGGTCGCGGGTTCGGAATCCAGGCAGTCCGATGATTTTATTCAAGCTATTTAGATACTACTTAAGATAAGATTGCCTGAACCCTATATATATATAATAGCGGTGTGTCCGTCTGTCTATCCGTCTGTCACGCTCTGTTTGACCAACTTCCCGTTGGAATTTTGAAACGAAATTTTGCACTCTTTTAGAGAACGTTAGGGTGAGTTTCGGAAAAATACTCAGGTCCCGAAATTCATATAACTGTTTTAGTTATTAATACCTTAAGTTACGATTTCTCCCATAGGAATTGTATGGGTCGTTTTGATAATTTACCTACCCCAACATTAAAATAACCTCCCTATGGGCATTAAAATAGCTGAAGGACACACACCATGTATTTCCCCATAGGGAGGTTATTTTAATGTTGGGGTAGGTAAGTTATCAAAACGACCTATAGAGAAAAATTAATGTATTCTTTGAATTTATATATTCTATGAATGTAAACAAATCTTAAAGCAGGCACTGGATTGGTGGAATATCGAGTAATAATTTTCTTGAGGGCCCCCGAGTTTGGCGTAGTAGGTAGAGTGCCTACCTCCTATACCAAACGTCGCGGGTTCGGATCCAGGCAGTCCGATGATTTTATTTAAGCCATTTGGATACCAGATGGCTTAAATAGAAATGCCTGACCCCACAATAGATATATTCTCTACAACGGTTATCGTCAAAGTCTTAAATGGCCTGAGTTGCCGAAAAGACCGTGTGAATGTGTGTGTGAGTGTGAGTGTGAATGAGAAAAAAGTGTGAATGTTTAAAAAAAAAAAAAAAAAAAAATTTTCTTTTGCCCCGGGCTTGGCGTAGTTAGTAGCTGCCCTGTTTTATATACCAAGGGTCGTAGGTTCGGATCCCAGGCAATCCGATGATTTTATTTAAGGCATTTGGATACTAAATGGCTTAAATAAGAATGCCTGGACCCCAATATATATATATATATATATTCATAATAACGGTTATCGTCAAAGTCTTAAATGGCCTAAGTTGCCGAAAAAATTGTGTGAGTGGAGTGTGAATGAGAAAAAAGTGTGAGTGTTTAACAAATAAATAAATAAATATTGAAAATTACTGTATGTCCTTTTATCTAAAGATTATATTGATATTTTTATCCTGATTGATTAGCGGCTCTCTAACTCCCTCCATCAAAAGTCGAGTTGACACTGACGTCAAATTTTACGAAATGGGAAACTTTCAATGCCTAAATTATCATTTAAAAAAAAAAAAAAAAAAAAAACTTATTTGGTATTTATACATACAATTAATAAAAATGTATTCCTTTATGTAAATATGTATTTTGAATCATATCGAGGGGGAATTTTCGTTTCTTTATTTTTATTTTTATAATAAATTTGGTATTTATTGTCTCAATTTGTGTGTGTGTAGATGTGTGGCAAGAAGGAAAAGAGCTACGAGGTTGAAATTTTATATTTAAGTTAGGTACCCCCTTGAGACTTGACACGAAACTTTTGAACACAATCTGCCAAAGACTACTAGTACTTTGCTGATGCACTTTTTCAGTTTTTTCGATTTTCTCTAAATTCGCTTCTAGGGTTGGTTTGAGCTCCGATTTTCGATTCAAACTCGAATCAGGGCTTTGAAAAAATCGATTTTTGACGGTCGATTTTCGATTTTACTAATGATGCTTGGTTTTGTTAAAACTTACAAATTTTTTTTTTTTTTTTGAAAAACACCCACACTTTTTTTACGCATTTTTTAGCATGATTTTAGGGGTCGCTACCGACCTTTAAAGTTTAGGCCTTAATAGTCCAGTCGATATAACTTTTTACCTGGAAAGTATTCCGAAGTTAATGAAATTTATAGGTTATTTGGGGATACTCTAGGACAGTGGTTTCCAAACTTTATGTTACAACGCCTCCCTTAAAAATATTTAATCATATGACGCCTCCCCCCCCCCATTTTGTAAAATAATTCAAAAACAAAAATTTTTAATGTAAAGAATATAAATTTATATTAAAGCAGAGTCAAAAAAAAAAAAATTCCTAGTCATATGCAGCCAAAATTATTGTGTTTTTATTGTTTCGGCCTTCTTAAGGGCCGGAGGCGAGAATAAATGAAATTTTAATTTTGAATGAAAATTGACAATTTTAATTTTGAAATTAAAATTTCATTTATTCTCGCCTCCGGCCCTGAAGATGGCCTAGACTAGTGGCCTAAACGTCACAATAAAAGAAATAATTTTGGCTGAGTTGGAAAATTGCTCGCTGTGGCTAATATTCGCGCCTCCCTTAGACTAGTCCGTGCCTCCCTAGGGAGGCGCGCCTCACAGTTTGGAAAACGCTGCTCTAGGATGTCTATTCTGGGGGGGGGGAGGCCCCATCAAAAATTTCTGGCTACGCCTATGGTCACAGATGTAACAACCTTTGTGTTCTAGCTGAATTGTACCTGAAGAAGGCCACAGAATGAGTGGCCGAAACGTTGTAATTTTTACAAATAAACCTAATTCTTTTACTAATGATAACAACTGTGAAAGCCTAAACTCCAAAGATTTTGATTAAAAGATGTATTCTGTACTTGTTTGCCAGAATATAAATACAAATCAAATTTTTAAGTATTAATTTTTAAAATTTTACATTAAAAATAAATTTTTTTTCGAAAAAAAAAGTATTTTTTTCTTTAAATCTCGGGGGTGGGGGAATTAACCCCTTTATCCCCACCCTTGTATCCGCCCTTGTTCCCATTACACCAAGCCCGAGGGCTACTCTTGTACTTCATAGAGAAGTTAGGAGAAATGGTTGCCATAGGAACAAAATATAAATATTTTCCCATGTTTATCAATTTTACATCTTGAATTCTCATATATCTGCGGAATTTCGACACAAAAAAATCTGGTGTGATAAGCACCGAACTCAACTTTAAATTATCGAAGATAATAGAAACTTGTGTGCTGTGCGACCAGTCACACCAGTTTTTTTTGTTTCATAAATATTGATTGTAATTAATCTAATCAATTGCGAATTTAATGTTATGATTATGCTAATAGAATTGATGCTTATATAATTTTTGAAATAATTTGAAAAGCAATATAATAGTTCCTAACGGGTTTAATAAAATTAATTTTTTTTTTTTTTTTTAATTTCAGATTAGGGGTAGGGAATATTTTTATTTTTTTAAAATATTTTTCACCTTACTGTGTTTTTTCGGGTAGACCGGTCCAGTTTCCAATTAAAGCGCTAATTTATTTCTGTCTGCTCGTAGACGTTTCGGGTGATCTCCCAATTATTTAGGACTCAGCAGTTTTTTTTCATAATTCTCACTTGTTTTATGGATTCCTTCTAATTTATTAAATAAAATGGCATCCACAACTGTTCAGTCCTGAAGAAATGGGAGATAAGCTCCGAAACGTCAGTTATAAAATGTTTTTTTTTTTTTTATTTTTCATCTTGCTAATCTTTTTCTGTTTCCAATTAAAACGGGAATTTATTATATATGCCAGTCTGCTCGTTGACATTTCGGGTGCTAATCGCCTACTTCATCACGACTGAGCAGCCCACTTGTTTTATGGATTACTTCAAATTTATCAAACAAATGATGACAACACCCATTTGTTTTAATTGACACCTGCTCAATCATGAAGATGATGAGAACGACAAGCTCTCGAAACGTCAGCTATAAAATATAAGTTTTTTTTTTTTCTTCATCTGGCTACTTTTTTTTCCAAGGAGGCTTCCATCCAATTTCCAATTAATACTCTAGATTATTTCAATTTGTTCGTCGAACGTTTCTGGTACTAATCACCCACTTCTTCAGAGCGGAGCATTTGTCAATTAAAAGAAGTGTAGAAAGGAAGAAAGAAAAGAGCTAAGTTTATTTCGTTTATTAATCGCTTCAAGCCGACGTTTCGGTCAGATATACGCCGCGATGATGGTCGTATATCTGACCGAAACGTCGGCTTGAAGCGATTAATAAACGAAATAAACTTAGCTGCAATCACTCTTTTCTTTCTTCCTTACTATAAAATTTTTTGATTTTAGTGTACGGGGTGGGAGAGGGGGGGGGGTATTAATATACAGCCCCTGTTCTCGGCGACTCTTATTCTATCTTATATATATTTTTCCATCTCCTCCCGAAAATAATATTCTGCCAGGGGCGTATATAAACATTTTTTTCGGAGGGGGGGTCTGTTCTCAAAAAATTTTTCTGCGAAAAATTTTGTTTTTCACGGAACCAAAGTTTTCCGCCCTGCGAAAAATTTTGATTTCGAGGAACATTTCCTCTTTTGCGGATCCAAAAATTTTTTCATGTCCCGTTCGCGGAACCAGAAATTTTTCCCGTCTGTTTTTTTAGAGAAGTAAAATTTTTTTCACCCGCGGAACCAAAGCTTTTTTCATGTGCCGTTCGCGGAACCAGAAATTTTTTCCCGTAAAATTTTTCCATCCGCGGGGCCAAAAATTTTTTCATGTGTCGTTCGCGGAAACTGGGATTTTCGTGCTGCGGGGCCGAGCAAACATTTCGGGGGGGGGGGGGCGAGGCCCATTATTGTCTCTATACCCCTATAGGTCTATATGCATTTAGAAAATTTCGGGGGGGGGGCCCCTTATATACGCCCCTGTATTCTGCTAAAATTGGATTGTTGCGCAAGGGCGGATACAATGGAGGGGGTAATATTCCCCTTTACCCCCGAGATTAAAAAAAAAAAAATTATTTTTAATGTAAAATTTTAAAAATGAATACTTAAAAATTTGTATTTATATCCTGGCAAACAAGTACAGAATGCGCCTTTAAATGACCGAAATTAAGAAAAAATTGTGTGCTGTGCGACCAGTCACACCAGATCCCCCTCCCCTCTGGATCCGCCCTTGTTGCGTTACAATTATTTATTTTTATCTGCTGTTGTTGAGGAATCGATGTTTTATAAAATTTCGTAATTCTTGTATTTATTAAAGTTTGAAAAAAAAAAAAATTTTCAAAGTAAGCGCGTCACAGTATCGACCTAAAGCCAAACGCCAAGAGCCAATCACAATCCTCTATTATGGTGTGACTACCTGGTTTGGGCGTGTTTATAAACTAAACTCCGCCTATAAATGTCTTTAAGAATTTTTTTAAAATAAACTAAACAAAAAAAAATTTAAATAATTAAATAGAATAAATATAAAGATAATAAGTGAGGAGTGGATAATATTAGGGGAGATGTAAGATAAGTGATTATCGTAATTGCCAAGGTCGCTTGCGCGGGGTGCTCCCGAGCCCCGCCATCATTCCATATATATACACTGAAGGAAAGCGGTTTGAGTTCAGTCGTCGCCAAGTCCGTTTTTCAAACACACAACACACAAATTTCCTATCTTAATTATATTTTAGTGGCTTTTTGTGTTTTTGTTTTTATTTTATTATAATTTCAAAAAAAAGGTGCAGTCATGTTGACAAGTGACTATCATCATCACAGCTCAGAGAATAATTCCATGGAAAATAGGTAAATATTTATATGCTTTTATCTTAACCTCACAAAAAAAAATTTCTCTTTTTTTTTGTTCTTTTTCAATATATTTCCTTCCTTTCCAAATTTCATCATCACCATCTTCATCATTATATAATTTTTAAAAATTTTAAAATTTTTTAACCAAATTTACAAAAAATTCATTTTTTCTTCTTTTCATAAAAGAATACACAAAAATATAACCCTAAATGATTTCCAATGGCTTTTGATTTAGTGAGCTCAACCTTTCACAATCCTTAAATTATTATTTTTAAAGAAAAAAAAAAAATCCTACTTTTTCACATTGATGATGACCCAGATCAAATTCACTTGAAATTGAAACTTAATATTTTATTGATTAATATAAAATTCAATTTGTAAAATGACAAGACAAGATGGCTGTTTCGAATTATATTCTTTGCACATGTATATAAAATAATTCACTCATTTACGAAATGATGATTCTATTCTAAAATAAAATATCTAACGTTTCGATTGATAAATTTTATTCTATTTAATTTTCAAACACACCCAATAAGATGCACTTTTTTTTACCTAATCAGTATTCTTTGATGGGAAAAGAATATAAAATTCCTTTATTAGGGGAAATGCATAAAATATATTTTTTTTTCCCCAAGAGTTGGCATAACCTCAATTTTTGACATATATGATTTCGCCTCATAAAATTTGTCTTTCGAAATAATATAATTATTAAATTTATAATTTAAATATTTTAATTTCCAAAAGGAAATGAAACACGATTTAAATCGCGTCCCTTGAGAAAAAAAAATGTTACATTTTGACGTCATCACAAGATGGGGGTGTGTGCGTGTGCGTGCGCGGATGAATAATAAAAAATTCATTTTCTTGTTGTATTCATCATCATTTTATTTATATATATAAAAAAAAATTGAATAGATAATTCTATTAGTCTACGTATCAAATTAGTAACATTTACATAATTTACCAAAAAAAAAAGATGGGTTAATTCATTGAAATGAATTTCCGGTTCTCATGATTAATATTAATACAAAAAAAAAAATAAAAAATAAAAATAAAAGAGATGGATAATATTTTGTTTTAATTTTTGTAGTTGATAAATTATCATATAAAATTTGAAAAAATGAAATTTAACATTTCGGTATACATTTAGGTCTTCGTCAATTTTGACACTTTCTAGAATTTTTATGTTCGCTTAATGTTTGAGCAACTTCCCCTTGAAATTACGAAATAATATTCGTTGATATTCCTACAAATTAATTGTTAAAGGGAGAGGGGGATGAATTAACCCCTCCCCCTCAGAGTGGCCTGAGTGCAAGGGTCCTATAGAAAAAAAAAATGTTTGCTTTGCAGGCGCCACGACCAATCATTACCGAGTTTTCTTTATAAATGTCGAGCATTATATTCTCAAATTACGCTGATTAAGAATATTATTTCGCTATATAAACAAAAACATGATTTTCTTTTTGGTATTTTGATGTGTAAGGTCAAGTGGAGGGGAGGGGAGAGAGAAAAAAAATACCTTCATAACAAACAAAACGACAAATGGAGACATTCTTTTTATTTTACAGCCCATTTGGGGATTATAGTTATAGTTGATCTCCGTACGAGATAGAAATAAATTAATAACAGCATGGAATAAAAAAACATTTTTTAAATATCGTCGACGTTTCGGGAACGCACCTTCAGGGCGTGATGTATCAATTTAAGCAACATAAACAATTTATCGTCCTGAAGATGAGTTTTCGAAACGTCGACGATATTTAAAAAAGTTTTTTCTGATTGTCTGAATTCACCTGCTCTTGTTAATTGTCAAATCAGCCATTGAATTTCTTCTTTTTGAGATAAATTAATATTTGTATTTATTTTCCCATCACGTTTCGGTCTTTAGATCAAGCCTTATTCAGAGCTAAAGAAAAGATTTTTTTATTTTTACACAAAAATTTTTTTTTTTTAATTAACAAATACATGAAGGCGCCTACATGTTTTTTGAGTTTAAAATATATTTTAAAAAAATTTTATTTTTTTGAAGAAGAAAAGATTAAAAATATTTAATAACAAAGATTCATATGGGGATTTAGAAGAAAAATTCTAATTATTTGTAATTAAATTAATTAGCATATCATACAAAAATTCGAAAATTCCAATTTCATATTTTATATTTGATTATTTATTGAATACTAATTGTGAGATTTAATTTTTTTCTTTAATTTGCATTAACTTCAAAACTACTTGAAGGATTTTTATGGTTTTTTTTGAACCAATTGACTGAAATTTTATGGGTTTTTTTCACTGTATAGATAATTTTATGAGGGTGGTTTTATTTTTAGGAAAACTCTGAATAAATTAAAATAAAATTTAATTATCTATGATTTCGATTAATTTTTAAGTTAGATTAATTAGAAAACACTTGTTGATATGTTTCCATTTGTTTATTTATTGGTATTAATATTTAAACGAAAAACGTATAAAGAATTTTTTTTACCTACTTTGGTTTAGGCTAATTTATAAATAATGAGAGATAATTAAAAGATTTTTATCGGAATGCAAACAAAACAAAAACACTCTTTCTCACGCTAAGATGCTTAGAATTCACTTACCAAGAAAATTGTGATTTTTTTTTTGCATATCTAGTGATAAAATTCCTCTAATTGATTACGAATTTTTCTTCTCTTATTGAAATCAAAGTGTAATTGGACAGAACTCCAACTCACTCTTTTTTTAAAAAAATAAAAAGCAATTTTCTCAAGGTTATTTTTAATTTTTTTGATGTGAGTCTTGAATCTTAAATAACACTCTTCTCTCATCGGCAATTCTAGAAAGTGTGAGATGGAAGAGGAGGTTTTGAATCAATGATATAGGCCCTAATAAAAGGAAGGGGATGTGGTTTCTAAAATTTATTTTTATTTAATTTTTCGGACGACGATTGGTGTCCTCTTTGATGATCATATTTTTCAATAAGCGTACAGTGAGGAACAAAATTAAAGCAACACCCATATGATTATTTTTTTTTAAATTTTTTAATAGGATGACCGAGTAATCCTACCGTAAAGAAAATTTAAAAAATTTGAATAGCAAACGAAGAAATAATCACATGAGAAAAAAAAAAAATATTGTCGCTCACTGTATATATTTTTTAAATCTATTAGAAAAATAAATAAGATCCTGAGGAAGGAACGGTTAGCGTCCGAAACGACGTCAATTAAATAAATAAAAAGAAATTTTACTTGTTATCCCTAGCTGCCATGATTAGAAGTGAAAAGACAGTCACATTGATTGATCAAACATTAGAGAAGTGAAACTTAGGGCTGGACGGTAATGGATTTTCATTACCGACCTCGATAATGAAAAAAAACCGGTTTTTCTCGAAAGTCGGTAAAAATTTTTTACCGCCCGCGGAACCAAAGTTTGCCGCCGCGGAACATTTTTTTTTTGCGGAACCAAAATTTTTCCCGGTCGGAAAAATATTTTACCTTTTTTAGAGAGCCAATTTTTTGCCGAAACATTTTTTCCCCCGCGGAACCAAAATTTTTCCCGGTCGGGGAAATATTTGCCGAAACATTTTTTTCCCCGCCCGGAGAAATATTTTACCTTTTTTTAGAGAGTCAGTTTTTTGCCGAAACATTTTTCCCGCCGCGGAACCAAAATTTTTCCCAGCCGGAAAATATTTGCCGAAACATTTTTTTCCCCACGGAACCAAAATTTTTCCCCCGGCCGGAAAAATATTTTACCTTTTTTTAGAAAGCCAATTTTTTGCCGAAACATTTTTTCCCCCGCGGAACCAAAATTTTTCCCAGGCCGGAAAAAATATTTTACCTTTTTTTAGAGAGCCAATTTTTTGCCGAAACATTTTTTCCCCACGGAACCAAAATTTTTTACCGACCGAAAAAATAGGTTTTTACCGACTTTCGAAAAAAAAACGGTTTTTATCGAATTAGAGGTTCGTTACCGCGTTTCCGGTAAAAAATTTTTACCGGTTTTTACCGGTAAACCGGTTTACCGTCCAGCCCTAGTGAAACTTCTATATAAAACCGAGAAATTTTTAAATTTTCTTGCCCTCAGATGACGTCATTGCGTTTTTTTAAAGAACTTAATTTAAATAAAAATCAAAGAATTAAATTTAATTTAAAAATTCCATATGAAATTACTGAAATAGAAATCATACATGGATGGCCTTTGTTATTATTATTATTTTCATTCAAGGTTATAACTTTTTTTTTTATTTTTGACTTGAATCCAAAAATTCCCTTCCGCATGTTTAATTTAAAAAAAAAAAAAAACATTTATCCTCTTTGCGAATCTAATAGCATATACTACTGTATTTACATAACCCAGTTACAAACTTATAATTATAAACGGAGTTTTTTTCTTTTATTCTAAACCTTTTAGTCACTATTTGGCTACAAAATCCATATTGAAATTAGCCCCAAGCAATTCCACGAGGAGAGAGAGTTGCTGTGACATCCCGTCCTGTGGAAGGGTCACCCTCTCAGTGATGCATTCTTCGAAAGAAGTCGGTGCTGAGGGAGTCCCTCCTCAGGACATCTTCCCTAGCATAGAAGAGGGTGGATAAAAGGAACCAGAAATAAGGATTAGTTAATTAGCTAGAAACCCAGGGGAGGAGTTAGAGATAGAAAATAACGTAACTGTAGGATGGCTACGGCCAGAGGCCGGTTGGGTTTGAGGTGTGTGTCACCGTGCACGAAAAATCCCGATAGGAATTTCAAATAATAATTGAAATTAGCATAAAAAATTCGGAAATTGCTTTTTCGTATAGCTTACTCTACAAAATGTCCGATTATCTTAAAAATGCCAGAAAGAGACAAATTTCCTTTTTTTTTTAACTAACACTTGTTGGATTCTTTTTTTTTTTTTTATTTGTTTAAAGTATTTTTCGGTATCTGAGACCATTTAGACCACATCCCTAATTATTTCAATTTATTGGGTATTCTTTGATTATCTCTAAAATTATTTTCGAAAAAACTTATTAAAATAGCCATCAACTTGATCACATTATGACAAAAAAATTACGAGAAGATGCGGCCAATAATAATAAAAAAAAGTATCTCTTTGTTTCACCTAAACGTTTCGACTATGTTTATCAAAGCCATCTTCAGCACTTATATTATTAATATATATAAAAATATACTTTAAAGGACAGAGGCATCATTTGGGCAGTCCCCCCCCCCCCCAAGGGCTCTAATCTCTTTTAAATTTTATATTATTCTAAATAAAATTATTTCAAATTATATCTATGACTAAAAAATTAATAAATTAATTCAATTAAATATCTTTTGGCCATTTTTTTTTTCAACCTTTTCTCGGCTACTGAGGCCATTTAGGGTATGACTTTATTAAATATATTTTTAAATTACACATAATACCGATGGTTACCGGGGAACGTTCCACACGCTGATTGCTCAGGGTCACCAATCCCGATCTTTCGCCGCGCTTGGCATTGCTTAACTTAAAAAAAAAGTTTGCCCCTTCCCCCTCCCCCAAAGAAAAAGTTGAAATAACTCACTGTTAAAGGACTGAACATTAGCCGAAACGTTCCGTATTTACTGCATCCTCTTTTTATCTTTTATTAATCCAATTGTGTAAGAGCCATTTTGGTAAAATACTACTTCCGGTTGACGTATTTATTCTAGAAATTTGATACAGTTTTATTTTCAAGTAATCGTGTCCATACACAGAGACAAAATTCAAAAATGAATATTAAAAAAAAAAAAAAAAAAAACGCTGGTGTTCTACCACCCCTCTAAACCCCATAGAAAAAGTAGAAAGAAAATTTCATTTTTATGCCTTTAGGTCAGGCCAAGGTTTTTTTTTTTTGTTTTGTCTTTTCTTCAAACTAGTCGCCAAACTAATCAATAAAACTAACTCCTGCAATATCTGTTTGTTATTTAGTAATAGGCTGCCTAGTCTAGCTAGAATGAGTGAAATGATGGTCAAATACCTGCGCGAGTGAAATCGTTGTCCTCTCCTCCCCTCCCCTTCTCTCAATTGCCCAATACTTGTTCAATATGATCATGATGATGATGATGAATATATAAACTTAATCAGATATGCATAAACATACATGGCCTTCAAAAAGAAAAAAAAATCACCTTGCAATATTAATTGTCTTTTATTTATTTTGCTTTATCTTGAAGAGGGCTGCCCCCTCCCCCCCCCCTCTACACTTTTTCACTAATTTATTAAAAAAAAAGACATTAATCTTAATTTTGTAATGTCAGTCATGGTTTAAGATCTATATGTATTATTGCGGAATGTCCGTCTGTCACGCCCTGTTTGACCAACTTCCCGTTGGAATTTCGAAATTTAAATTTTTCGGACGTTATGGAGGTCCAGGAAAAATTCTGGTCTTATCCAGGGGGGATCCAAACTTGAAATAAAAATAAAAAAAAAAAACTAAAAATTCACTGTGTGAGTAAAAACTACTAGTGACGTCATCAGTGGCGTGAATTTTTCAGTTTTTACTTTCTCTTACTCGATATTTATTTATATTTTTATTTCAAGTTTGGATAGAGGTTGTGGCATTTAAATGAATATTAGAAAAGTTGGCCCATTTCCTTTTTGAGCTGGAATGCTCGAATCCCCAATATGCTCAAACTGGGAATGCTCAAAAAAATTTTTTCCCATTGGAAAGCATTGGGTTTTATTTTCTTATTATGAAAAATTTAAAATTTAAATAATTAAATCTCTCAAATTAAAAATAATTAAATTTGTTATATAATTAAATTTTCGTTTTTTTTTTCTATTAATCTTACAAAAATTTCTAAATTAAGGAGAATATACACCAGGAAATTAAAAAAAAAAATTAATTTTATTTTATAGTCACCTTTTTATGACCTGTTAAATCTTATATGATAAAAACTACGAGTGACGCCATCTTCAGTTAGGTTGTGGCATTTAATAAATTAATGGGAATTAGTTGCCCCCCCCCCCCTGAATAGGCCAATGATCAAATCACCAAAATCTCAAAAAAAAAAATTTCCCATTGGAAAGCATTGGGTTTTATTTTCTTATTATAAAAAAATGAAAGCCAATTAAATTTTAATATTATTAATTAAATCTCTCAAATTAAAAATAATAACATTTTCTTTTTTTCTATTAATAATAAATTTATATATTTTTCAAAATTTTATTTATAAAATTTTCTTACATTAACATTAAAATTTGTTTGTTTTCTTTGTTTACAGAATATGTCAAGGGATGCCACGCTGTTCGAATAAAAGTCTTGTGACAGCGATGCAACGTTTTGTTCGTGCTGTAAATGAAATGGAGGACACAATTTTAGTGCCATGCCGATTGAAAGATCTCACTGTAAGCGATTGTGGTGATGATGAATTAGCAAATAAAATGAGCACCTCCTCCACTACCACCTCTACCTCTTCTTCTCATGGTGGCCATCGACGTGGATCAATTAACACCCCACCAGCAAATACTGATCTATTCACATTATACACAACAGTGAATACTGTGAAAAAAGAGCTCTTATGGGGCAGCGAGTATGAAGAATCTTCAACTACTTCAACTACAAATTCCCTTTCAACAATGACACTCACAACGCCTGCTGCCCCGGCTAAAGGGACACGTACGTCGGCCATCAAATGTATCCACTGCATCAACTATCTCTGATTCATCTGATTCTGAAACTGGCAATGAAAATGATTCCGGAATTGAGACTGAAGATGGCCGATCAGTTTCCGGCGTTGATTATGCCGTTCAAGTAGAAAAAGAATTCCGTAAAAATTTAAATGGTTTATATCGTTCATTGCGTGAAATGACTGTCACTGCACATTACCTCACACAACGCTATCAGAAGGACGTAGGTGGCGTAGTTTGATTAACGGCCATCCTATTATTATTATTATTTATCCAAAGACATTTTAATTTCTTCTTCATTCATTCACTCCCAAGCCAGAGAGAAAACGACGACGACGACGACTACTACACATTTCCCCCATCAGCAACAACAACAACAAAAATTTCAAAATTTTAATGTTATCTATTCTACTTATTTATTATTTTCGTTGGGTTGAAATTTGGTCTTGTTGGGTGATGAATATTTAAAGGTCTGATTGGCCCTTTCTACTAAAGACTTTTCAAAATGGGCTTTTTTTTAATAATAATAAATATATATTTATTTATTTATGCACATTATTATTTTAGGTCTATGATCATATAATGAAATCCATAACATAAAAAAAAAAAAATATAATTTATATAGAGAAAAAAAAAGTAACAGAGTAAATTTGGATTCCTTTGTGGATCATAAGATCAAAAATAAAATATCTCTGTAAATATGTATGTATCATAGAAAAATTATGTTTAAAAAAAAAAAAAATAAATAAAACAAAAAAATTTTTGTATGTAAAACAAATTATTATTGTTTATATTGCTCAAAGATTTTTTTTTCTTTAAAATAAAATCTTCAAATTGATTGCATTTTTAAAAAAATTATTTGTTTTTAAAAATAAAAACCCTTTCCATTCCATTTTCATTTAAATAAAGCCATTCCGAAATAATACTGAATTTTAACTCTCCAATTTTGATAATTAGCTTTGAAGATTATCAATAGATGGTGGCAGAGGAAATAAACAAAAGCAAACTAACCTCTAAAGAACTACGTGAAGTTAGTAACATTTTATATGCAATGAAACTAGCAACATATATAATCCTCATCATGAAGTTAGCCACCATCTTCACAAACAGCAACTAGCTTACCACAGGTTGGGAAACTGTAATTTAGATTATGCTTTGATTAAGGAGATCCGCTTGAAATAGCTATAAAAAAGACTTGGTTATGAAATTATTATAGTTTATCATTAATTAGGTCACACGCATTCCGTACGTTCCCACTTGCTTTGTTGGTTATGCCACCTTCGATGTCAGTTTTAAAAATAACAACCATTTGAAAAGTAAATAACTAAAAAGGTTGAGTAGTTAGAGATGGATACCCAACTACTTGAAAATCCAGGAATTCTCAAAATTAGTTATGGATTTCACCAAAAGATGGAGTTGCTGAAAAAACAAAAAAGAATAATGTTCCCATGTTGGATGAACCAAATGATTTTTTTTTTTAAATATTTTTCAAATATGCGAGTTGTCCTTGGCCTATGGATCAGCGGTAGTGCATTAGCTACTGGCTAAATTTAATTCTTTTATTATATACATATTCATAGCGTTTAGTTTTTTTCAACAGCACCATCTGTTAATGAATTTTGCAACTAATTTTAAAATCCATAGCATTGTTTTTATAATAGACATCTGTTGGAGAACTTGGCAACTAATTTTAAAAATTGGTATGATAAAATTCCCCTGAATATCAAGCAAACGGTACATTTCTATTGCCATTATTATTTTTTTTTTTTTTATTTTCTCTTACCTATACGTTAATATACACATACGAGTATATATATATAGAGAGAAAAAGTATTGGATTCATGTCAAAAATTCGATGTCGAGATTTTGATGGATTTACATGTTCACTCGCCTTTCTTAATTATGAGAAATTGGCTGGCGTCTAGACAGAGGGGCTACGCCCTCCTGGACTACCCGCCAACTGGCTCGGGCCCGGTTGCTGCGGTCCCTCGTCTTTTCTTAATTATGAAAGAAAAACTATGTCATTCCAATTCAGTGCCTGATTGAGGATTTGTTCATATTCATAGAATATAGATATAAATGCAAAGAATAAATAAATATTTCTCTATACATTTCCTATGGGAGAAATCGTAATTTTAGGGAATTTTATAATTCAAAAAAGTTAGAGGAATTTCGGGACTCTGAGTATTTTTTCCTGGACTCTCCATAACGTCGTCTATAAGACTGCAAAATTTCGTTTCAAAATTCCAGCGGGAGGTTGGTCAAACAGGGCGTGACAGACGAACACTCCGCTATGATTACACTGTGCGGCAAGAAAAAAAAGCCCCGAGATAATTCACCTTCAGATTCTTAAGTAAAATGACCTCCTGAATTCAAATATGACCTCCGTTTTCTCCCACCACGTACCGTTTTCTGGGGGAGCCCCCTACTTATTTCCACCCCTTTTCGTTAATTATAGGTCCATGAATCAAATTTGGAGGGATGAAAAGGAATATCTTAGCCTTAACATTTCTTCAGAAGGTCTAGAGAAGTGAAAAGTTAAAAAACATTAACATTTGGATCCAAGGGGGATGGGGGAGGATTTTGTCCCTTAAAATGCAAAAGAATCATTAAAATTGATCGATTTGTTCTGATTTTTTCAGCCAATTTTTTCACTGATTTTCTACATATTCCAGCTGGCAGACCCACCTCTACCCTTCCTTAAACATCCCTCAAATAAAAAAATATAGGCTAAAGCGGGTGGGCTGTGAGCGATTCAGAAGCCCACTCGAGCTCAAACTTGGACAAGAAATAATTTCTACCTCTTTAGATAAATTATGGAAATATTGAAGGACATAGAAGATACCGTATATATAACTTTAAATTTGTAAAGATCAGCCCAAAAAACTAAAAGTTATATTAGCCATAGGCATATTAGCCAATTTGACCAACTGTGCAGCGAGGAGCTGTGAATCTTCCATCTTCTTGCAAGGGCTTTGGAATCGCTCACACTCCACCCGCTTTATCCTATATATTTTTTTTAGTTGAGGGATGTTTAAGGAAGGGAGAGGTGGGTCTGTCCGCTGGAATATGTAGAAAATCAGTGAAAAAATCAGAAAAAATCGATCATTTTTAATGATTTTTTTGCATTTTAAGGGACAAAATCCTCCCCCACATCCCCCCCCTCTTGGATCCAAATGTTAATGTTTTTTAACTTTTCACTTCTCTAGACCTTCTGAAGAAATGTTAAGGCTAAAATATTCCTTTTCATCCCTCCAAATTTATATAATTAACGAAAAGGGGTGGAAATAAGTAGGGGGCTCCCCCGAAAACGGTACGTGGTGGGGGAAAATGGAGGTCATATTTGGATTCAGGAGGTTATTTTACTTAAGAATCTGAAGGAATTTTCTCGGGGCCGGAAAAAGTTTCATTTTGCCGCACAGTGT
>JAKCPI010021360.1:0-11250 GCA_023213315.1 Euborellia annulipes
AAAATTACGAGAAGATGCGGCCAATAATAAAAAAAGTATCTCTTTGTTTCACCTAAAACGTTTCGACTATGTTTATCAAAGCCATCTTCAGCACTTATATTATTAATATATATAAAAATATACTTTAAAGGACAGAGGCATCATTTGGGCAGTCCCCCCCCCAAGGGCTCTAACTTTTTTAAATTTTAGGCTATTCTAAATAAAATTATTTCAAATTATATCTATGACTAAAAAATTAATAAATTAATTCAATTAAATATCTTTTGGCCATTTTTTTTTTCAACCTTTTTCTCGGCTACTGAGGCCATTAGGGTATGACTTTATTAAATATATTTTTAAATTCACACATAATACCGATGGTTACCGGGGAACGTTCCACACGCTGATTGCTCAGGGTCACCAATCCCGATCTTTCGCCGCGCTTGGCATTGCTTAACTTAAAAAAAAAGTTTGCCCCTTCCCCCTCCCCCAAAGAAAAAGTTGAAATAACGTCACTGTTAAAGGACTGAACATTAGCCGAAACGTTCCGTATTTACTGCATCCTCTTTTTTATCTTTTATTAATCCAATTGTGTAAGAGCCATTTTGGTAAAATACTGACTTCCGGAAGACGTATTTATTCTAGAAATTTGATACAGTTTTATTTTCTTTTCAAGTAATAGTGTCCATACACAGAGACAAAATTCAAAAATGAATATTAAAAAAAAAAAAAAAAAAAAAAAAAAAAAAAAAAAAACGCTGGTGTTCTACCACCCCTCTAAACCCCATAGAAAAAGTAGAAAGAAAATTTCATTTTTATGCCTTTAGGGTGTTCCAGGCCAAGGTTTTTTTTTTTTTTTTTTTTTTTTTTTTGTTTTGTCTTTTTCTTCAAACTAGTCGCCAAACTAATCCAATAAAACTAACTCCTGCAATATCTGTTTGTTATTTAGTAATAGGCTGCCTAGTCTAGCTAGAATGAGTGAAATGATGGTCAAATACCTGCGCAAGAGTGAAATCGTTTGTCCTCTCCCCTCCCCCTCCCCTTCTCTCAATTGCCCAATACTTGTTCCATTTTTGATCATGATGATGATGATGAATATATAAACTTAATTGATATGCATAAACATACATGGCCTTCAAAAAAGAAAAAAAAATCACCTTGCAATATTAATTGTCTTTTATTTATTTTGCTTTATCTTGAAGAGGGCTGTCCCCCCCCCTCTACACTTTTTCACTAATTTATTAAAAAAAAAGACATTAATCTTAATTTTGTAATGTCAGTCATGGTTTAAGATCTATATGTATTATTGCGGAATGTCCGTCTGTCATGCCTCTGTTTGACCAACTTCCCGTTGGAATTTCGAAATTTAAATTTTTTGGACGTTATGGAGGTCCAGGAAAAATTCTGGTCTTATCCAGTGGGGATCCAAACTTGAAATAAAATTAAAAAAAAAAAAAAGAAAAATTTACTATGTGAGTAAAAACTACTAGTGACGTCATCAGTGGCGTGAATTTTTCAGTTTTTACTTTCTCTTACTCGATATTTATTTATTATTTCAAGTTTGGTTAGAGGTTGTGGCATTTAAATTAATATTAGAAAAGTTGGCCCATTTCCATTTTGAGCTGGAATGTTCGAATCCCCAATATGCTCAAACTGGGAATGCTCAAAAAAAATAAATTCCCATTGGAAAGCATTGGGTTTTATTTTCTTATTATGAAAAATTTAAAATTTAAATAATTAAATCTCTCAAATCAAAAATAATTAAATTTGTTATATAATTAAATTTTCTGTTTTTTTTTCTATTACTAAAAAAATTTCTAAATTAAGGAGAATATACACCCGGGAAATTAAAAAAAAAAAAATTAATTTTATTTTATAGTCACCTTTTTATGACCTGTTAAATCTTATATGATAAAACTACGAGTGACGCCATCTTCAGTTAGGTTGTGGCATTTAATAAATTAATGGGAATTAGTTGCCCCCCCCTGAATAGGCCAATGATCAAATCACCAAAATCTCAAAAAAAAAATTTCCCATTGGAAAGCATTGGGTTTTATTTTCTTATTATAAAAAAATGAAAGCCAATTAAATTTTAATATTATTAATTAAATCTCTCAAATTAAAAATAATAACATTTTCTTTTTCTATTAATAATAAATTTATATATTTTTTCAAAATTTTATTTATAAAATTTTCTTACATTAACATTAAAATTTGTTTGTTTTCTTTGTTTACAGAATATGTCAAGGGATGCCACGCTGTTCGAATAAAAGTCTTGTGACAGCGATGCAACGTTTTGTTCGTGCTGTAAATGAAATGGAGGACACAATTTTAGTGCCATGCCGATTGAAAGATCTCACTGTAAGCGATTGTGGTGATGATGAATTAGCAAATAAAATGAGCACCCTCCACTACCACCTCTACCTCTTCTTCTCATGGTGGCCATCGACGTGGATCAATTAACACCCCACCAGCAAATACTGATCTATTCACATTATACACAACAGTGAATACTGTGAAAAAAGAGCTCTTATGGGGCAGCGAGTATGAAGAATCTTCAACTACTTCAACTACAAATTCCCTTTCAACAATGACACTCACAACGCCTTCTGCCCCGGCTAAAAAGGGACACGTACGTCGGCCATCAAATGTATCCACTGCATCAACTATCTCTGATTCATCTGATTCTGAAACTGGCAATGAAAATGATTCCGGAATTGAGACTGAAGATGGCCGATCAGTTTCCGGCGTTGATTATGCCGTTCAAGTAGAAAAAGAATTCCGTAAAAATTTAAATGGTTTATATCGTTCATTGCGTGAAATGACTGTCACTGCACATTACCTCACACAACGCTATCAGAAGGACGTAGGTGGCGTAGTTTGATTAACGGCCATCCTATTATTATTATTATTATTTATCCAAAGACATTTTAATTTCTTCTTCATTCATTCACTCCCAAGCCAGAGAGAAAACGACGACGACGACGACTACTACACATTTCCCCATCAGCAACAACAACAACAAAAATTTCAAAATTTTAATGTTATCTATTCTACTTATTTATTATTTTCGTTGGGTTGAAATTTGGTCTTGTTGGGTGATGAATATTTAAAGGTCTGATTGGCCCTTTCTACTAAAGACTTTTTCAAAATGGGCTTTTTTTTAATAATAATAAATATATATTTATTTATTTATGCACATTATTATTTTAGATCTATGATCATATAATGAAATCCATAACATAAAAAAAAAAAAAAATATAATTTATATAGAGAAAAAAAGTAACAGAGTAAATTTGGATTCCTTTGTGGATCATAAGATCAAAAATAAAATATCTCTGTAAATATGTATGTATCATAGAAAAATTATGTTTAAAAAAAAAATAATAAATAAAACAAAAAAAATTTTTGTATGTAAAACAAATTATTATTGTTTATATTGCTCAAAGATTTTTTTTTTTTTCTTTAAATAAAATCTTCAAATTGATTGCATTTTTAAAAAAAAATTATTTGTTTTAAAAATAAAAACCCTTTCCATTCCATTTTCATTTAAATAAAACCATTCCGAAATAATACTGAATTTTAACTCTCCAATTTTGATAAATAGTTTTGAATATCATCAATAGATGGTGGTGCTGAAATAATTTAACGCTCTCGAAAAAAAGGAACAAAATTCACAAGTTAGCAACATAGATGGTGTTACTGAAATAAAAATATTGAATTTTAACTCTCCAATTTTGATAATTAGCTTTGAAGATTATCAATAGATGGTGGCAGGAAATAAACAAAAGCAAACTAACCTCTAAAGAAATACGTGAAGTTAGTAACATTTTATATGCAATGAAACTAGCAACATATATAATCCACATCATGAAGTTAGCCACCATCTTCACAAACAGCAACTAGCTTACCACAGGTTGGGAAACTGTAATTTAGATTATGCTTTGATTAAGGAGATCGCTTGAAATAGTTATAAATAAGACTTGGTTATGAAATTATTATAGTTTTATCATTAATTAGGTCACACCCATTCCGTACGTTCCCCACCTGTTTGTTGGTTATGCCACCTTCGATGTCAGTTTTTAAAATAACAACCATTTGAAAAGTAAATAACTAAAAAGGTTGAGAGTTAGAGATGTACCCAACTACTTGAAAATCCAGAATCTCAAAATTAGTTGTGGATTTCACCAAAAGATGGAGTTGCTGAAAAAACAAAAAAGAATAATATTCCCATGTTGGATGAACCAAATGATTTTTTTTTTTTAATTTTCAAATATGCGAGTTGTCCTTGGCCTATGGATCAGCGGTAGTGCATTAGCTACTGGCTAAATTTAATTCTTTTATTATATACATATTCATAGCGTTTGGTTTTTTTCAACAGCACCACCTGTTAATGGATTTTGCAACTAATTTTAAAATCTATAGCATTGTTTTTACAAGAGACATCTGTTGGAGAACTTGGCAACTAATTTTAATAATTGGTATGATAAAATTTCCTGAATTTCAAGCAAACGGTACATTTCTATTGCCATTATATTTTTTTTTATTTTCTCTTACCTATATGTTAATATACACATACGAGTATATATATATAGAGAGAAAAAGTATTGGATTCATGTCAAAGATTCGATGTCGAGATTTTGATGGATTTACACGTTCACTCGCCTTTCTTAATTATGAGAAATTGGCTGGCGTCTAGACAGAGGGGCTACGCCCTCCTGGACTACCCGCCAACTGGCTCGGGCCCGGTTGCTGCGGTCCCTCGTCTTTTCTTAATTATGAAAGAAAACTATGTATTCCAATTCAGTGCCTGATTGAGGATTTGTTCATATTCATAGAATACAGATATAAATGCAAAGAATAAATAAATATTTCTCTATACATTTCCTATGGGAGAAATCGTAATTTTAGGAATTAATAATTCAAAAAGTTAGAGGAATTTCGGGACCTGAGTATTTTTCCTGGACTCTCCATAACGTCGTCTATAAGACTGCAAAATTTCGTTTCAAAATTTCAACGGGAGGTTGGTCAAACAGGGCGTGACAGACGAACACTCCGCTATGATTACACTGTGCGGCAAGAAAAAAAAGCCCCGAGATAATTAATTCCTTCAGATTCTTAAGTAAAATGACCTCCTGAATTCAAATATGACCTCCGTTTTCTCCCACCACGTACCGTTTTCGGGGGAGCCCCCTACTTATTTCCACCCCTTTTCGTTAATTATAGGTCCATGAATCAAATTTGGAGGGATGAAAAGGAATATTTTAGCCTTAACATTTCTTCAGAAGGTCTAGAGGAGTGAAAAGTTAAAAAACATTAACATTTGGATCCAAGGGGGGATGGGGGAGGATTTTGTCCCTTAAAATGCAAAAGAATCATTAAAATTGATCGATTTGTTCTGATAATTTTTTCACTGATTTTCTACATATTCCAGCTGACAGACCCACCTCACCCTTCCTTAAACATCCCTCAAATAAAAAAAAAATATATAGGATAAAGCGGGTGGGGTGTGAGCGATTCAGAAGCCCACTCGAGCTCAAACTTGGACAAGAAATAATTTCTACCTCTTTAGATAAATTATGGAAATATTGAAGGACATAGAAGATACCGTATATATAACTTTAAATTTGTAAAGATCAGCCCAAAAAACTAAAAGTTATAGCCGCATATTAGCCAATTTGACCAACTGTGCAGCGAGGAGCTGTGAATCTTCCATCTTGCAAGGGCTTCGGAATCGCCCACCACCCCACCCGCTTTATCCTATATATTTTTTTTTATTTGAGGGATGTTTAAGGAAGGGAGAGATGGGTCTGTCAGCTGGAATATGTAGAAAATCAGTGAAAAAATCAGAAAAAATCGATCATTTTTAATGATTTTTTTGCATTTTAAGGGACAAAATCCTCCCCCACATCCCCCCCCCCCTCTTGGATCCAAATGTTAATGTTTTTTAACTTTTCACTTCTCTAGACCTTCTGAAGAAATGTTAAGGGTAAAATATTCCTTTTCATCCCTCCAAATTTATATAATTAACGAAAAGGGGTGGAAATAAGTAGGGGGCTCCCCCGAAAACGGTACGTGGTGGGGGAAAATGGAGGTCATATTTGGATTCAGGAGGTTATTTTACTTAAGAATCTGAAGGAATTTTCTCGGGGCCGGAAAAAGTTTCATTTTGCCACACAGTGTTAGCTATACCGGGTGGGCCAATAGTGCGTGGACGGAAGATTGTGGGCTTATTAACGGACATTTTTAAAATTTGTTGATCGCACATAATGTGGGGCCTTTAGGGCTACAAATTAAAAATATTTTTGTTCCAATTGCACCTCATATACAGGGTGGTCCATATCAAAGTTATGTTTTTTTAAATGGAACGCCCTGTATATTATTGCATATTTGGATTCTACGGCCAATTTTAGTATGAGTTTATGTCATGCAATGTATTCCAAACCAAACCGTTTAGCAGCAAATCGGGCTTTAGTGAAAAAACTGCTGTCTGGAAAAAATTGAATATCTCGCGAACCATAATACCTAGGGGGCTGTTCTTTTGTGATCTTACTAATCATGAAATGTACTAATGTGGGCCAGATGGGGAACCCGGAATTATTCTTGTGTTGGGAGATATGGCGATGCCAATTTGGAAAATTTCAATCATGGATAACTTGATTATTTCAAATGGAACATGCTACTTTTTTTTATGCCATGGGACGTGAAATTCAATTATCTTTCAGCTGATATAAGGTTGTCTATATCTATCTTTGGTAGTTTTCTTTTTATTCCAAAATATCTGATAACGAATAAAAAAAATTTTTTATTATAGACAAAATAATTTAAAAAAAAATCCAAACGCAAAACAAAATTGTAATAAATGGACAAATTATGCTAAATATTCGAAAATGTCTTTAAATTTCCCTTAAAATCATTTATTTGAACTTCTCGAAAAAGAAATTAGGGTTATGTTCAGGTTAGGAGGTGCGCCATCTTGTTGACAAATCATAGCCCGAATTCTAGCAAGTGGGACTTCTTTGAGAAGTTCAAATAAATAATTTTAAGGGAAATTTAAAGACATTTTCGAATATTTAGCATAATTTGTCCATTTATTACAATTTTGTTTTGCGTTTGGATTTTTTTTTAAATTATTTTGTCTATAATAAAAAATTTTTTTTATTCGTTATCAGATATTTTGGAATAAAAAGAAAACTACCAAAGATAGATATAGACAACCTTATATCAGCTGAAAGATAATTGAATTTCACGTCCCATGGCATAAAAAAAAGTAGCATGTTCCATTTGAAATAATCAAGTTATCCATGATTGAAATTTTCCAAATTGGCATCGCCATATCTCCCAACACAAGAATAATTCCGGGTTCCCCATCTGGCCCACATTAGTACATTTCATGATTAGTAAGATCACAAAAGAACAGTCCCCTAAGTTTTATGGTTCGCGAGATATTCAATTTTTTCCAGACAGCAGTTTTTTCACTAAAGCCCGATTTGCGGCTAAACGGTTTGGTTTGGAATACATTGCATGACATAAACTCATACTAAAATTGGCCGTAGAATCCAAATATGCAATAATATACAGGGCGTTCCATTTAAAAAAACATAACTTTGATATGGACCACCCTGTATATGAGGTGCAATTGGAACAAAAATATTTTTAATTTGTAGCCCTAAAGGCCCCACATTATGTGCGATCAACAAATTTTAAAAATGTCCGTTAATAAGCCCACAATCTTCCGTCCACGCACTAATGGCCCACCCGGTATATACCGAAGAAGATTTAAATTCTGTTACAATGACAAACATTTCTCCTATCATTCCTATGAAGAACAAGAGTAAAGTGGTCTTCAGAAGATTTCAACGTCAAAATGAGAATATACATGTTAAAGAGCATCTAAAAAATAATTGATTTATGAATTAAAAAAAATCCTTGGAGCGAATTTTGAGAAAATAAAAAAAAACTAAAAAAGTACATCAGTAAAGTACTAGTACTTTTTGGCCGATTTTGTTTAAAAGTCTATTTACACGAGTTCGGAGGGTGCATAACTTAAATATAAAATTTCAACCTCCAAGCTCATTTCCTTAAAAAAGGTCCTCACAGACCAATTTGCGGGACCCACTTTTTTGGACTCAGGGGACCTCAAAACATGTATATCCATCAAAATCTCGACATCGAATTTTAAGTTTTTCAGTAGTTTGCCTTTAGGTTTGTTTGTTGAAAAATTTCAAAGCGATTGAATAATTAGTTTTAGAGTTATCACAGGTGAAAAAAAATTACCATACATACAAATACAGATAGCAAAAAATACTTAGAAAAAATATTTTGATAGTAGTACTACTATTTTAAACAACAATATTTTTTATTTTTTATTTAACTAGAAGATTCTATTTTTTATTATCATAAAAAAAAAAATGAAGGTAAACTTGATTATTTAACCTAATATATAACCTTGAAAGATAACGAGAGAGCTTTTAGTTTAATAATTTTCGGTAAATCATACAGTACATACTTTTCAAACATAAAAATTTTTATCAAAGGGCATCAAATTCAGTGGTGCAGAGAGAACAAAATGATTGCATAATTTTGCTGTATGAATATGTTTGGCCTTCTCAAATGACAGGTGACGTGTTATTTGAGAAAAAAAAAATAAAATAAAATAAAATCTGTTTTTATTTATCTGCTTAAAGCAGATGCAATATTTTATCATACCTTATAAAAGGGTGAAGAAAAAAAAAAACAGATAACCTTCTCTCTTTTTGTTCATTTTTATATTTTTCTTCAATATTTTCATTCAACAATCAAAGACTGTGAGGATAGCAATAATATTTAAAAGATTGAAGTTAGTAACAAATACATTTTCAAGGTTATGGAGAAAGAAAAACCAGCGACTGCTTTCCACGTTAAAATAATTTATTCGCAGATATTTCGGTAAGCTTAACGCAAACCATCCTCAGTGCTTCAACTGGAACATAAAAGGCACACATGACACAACTATACGCCGGAGGGGTGGGGGGGGGGGGGGGGGGGGGGGGGGGGGGGACGACCACGCCGAGGATATATGGCCTCGTAAAATTGCATAAGCCGGAATTACCCTTAAGGCCTGTTGTTTCAACCGTTGATGCCCCTAACAGAAAATTGGCAGAATTCATCACGCAATCCCTTAGTAAGGTTACCGAAAACGATGCATATATTGTAAAAAATGCACACGGGGTAAAACAATACCTGGAGAATATTAACATCTCTGATGAATATATAGTAGTTTCGTTCGATGTAAAAGCTCTCTTTACATCCGTGCCTGTGGAGTTATTTTTTAGGAAGTATCGATGACTATTGGGATACTATTAAAAATTATACTAATTTTCCGAAAGAAGCATATAAAGAGGCGTGTAAACTCTGTGTTAACTTCAACTACGTACAATATGAAAACAAATTCTTTAGAATGAAGAATGGCCTTCCAATGGGGCTGTGTATCTCTGGAGCTGCTGCTGTTGTCGTGATGAAAAAAGTTTTCCATAATGTTATAGAGCCCATGCAATTACCATTTTTCCTTCTGTATGTGGATGATAGCCTCGCCGCCGTCAGGAGGAGTGAGGTTGACATGGTTCTGTGCCACTTAAATAATTTCCATCCGGATCTTAAATTCACGATAGAGATGGAACAGGATAACAGCATTAATTTTCTGGACCTTAAGATTCATAGAAGGGAGAATGGTTCATTTAAGTTCAATATATTTAAAAAGCCGGAAACCAGCAATAGGATCACTAACTATAACTCTAATATTCCCCTCACATATAAAATGAATACGATAAAATATTTCACTGATCGTATTTTTAAGATTTGTGATGAGGAATACATAGAAGAAAACATGGACAACCTAATAAGGCTAGGACTGGAAAATGGATTCCCGCCGTTCTTTATAAAAAAGATTAGTAAAAAATCTAAGGAACTGATAATCGCGCCATCTACCTCTACAAATGATAATTCCATCGATCATGAAGTAAATAATAATATCCCGAAATTCTATGCCTCGTTCCCATACATAAATGGAGTATCTGAGGTTATTAAAAAAATTCTATTGAAATACAACATAGATATGGTCATAAAACCTGGAAAAGGCCTAAAAAATCTCTTCAATAATAAAGATCCCATCCCAAAAATGAAACAAAAAGGTGTGGTATATAGTGTTCAATGCCTAGACTGCCAAAAAAGGTACGTGGGTCAAACTAAGAGACCATTGGGTGTGCGAATGGATGAACATAAGAGGTCAGTGGCCAGGGGAGCTACTTCTACAGCGCTCAGTCAACATGCGCTTGAAAAATGTCATAGCTTCGATTTTCCAGGTGTAAAGATATTAACGCACGAGAACAATAAACATAAAAGAGAGTTCCTCGAAAAATGTTATATTTATTTGGAAAAAGACAGGACTATTAACCATCAAACGGACTTGGAGGGACTAAATTTGTACTTTGTGACATTCTTTGATTAATGAAAAATATGTAATAAAGTGTTAACTAATGGGGATATTATGTAAAGTTGAAGATGAGGGACCCTCCCCTCCCCCACCTCATGTGCAGGTGTTGTGATATGATTTGATTATATATTGTTGGTCGATAATGCACACATGTAACTGTTAAATGTGAAAAACTAATTTTGTAAATAAATAAGACAAATAATGTAAAGGTATGACTTGAGGAGCCACCTATATGCTAAAATTAATACTATGAAATTAATATCTAAAAAAAGACGATTAAATCGGTTTAGATTTAAAATTAAGTTAAGCCAGTATTAGAAAGTACACGCGCCTGGTGGGTCACTGTGAGAAATTATCGTAAAGCATACAAAAAATTCGATTGTGTCTTATGTATATACTGTAGATGCTGTTGTGAGTATGAATTTAATAATAAGTTTATTCCATCTAATTTTAACTTTTAACATCTTATAATAATTTGTTGTTTCCAGTTTCTCTCAGTGACTTGCTTCATGTGGTTTTGTCCCTCCATGTATAGAATGGCTTCTCAAGCATTTTATGAGTTTGTTAAACGCTCCACAATCATATAATGTATGTAGATTGATTGAATAATATTGTAAATTGCCGGATAGTTGTGTCATGTGTGCCTTTTATGTTCCAGTTGAAGCACTGAGGATGGTTTGCGTTAAGCTTACCGAAATATCTGCGAATAAATTATTTTAACGTGGAAAGCAGTCGCTGGTTTTTCTTTCTCCATAACCTTAATACTGTTGACCCAGCATACTTAGTTTCGTTTACTTCAA
>JAKCPI010021362.1:0-21281 GCA_023213315.1 Euborellia annulipes
TCTAAATGAATACATCTCATACTTTTATTGTTTGTTTATAATATCAGGAAAAAAAAACTTACTTTTAACTTTCGTAGTTAAATATTAAATATTGAATTGCATTAAAAATGAGAATAACATTTTCTTGAATATTCGGAAAAATTAATAAAATTATTTTTTGCCGAACACTCGTTGATTAATGAAGTATTATTTTATAGTAGAAGCCAATTCAAAAATATTGTGCTGTCATTTTTGAAAAGAAAAATCCTGGTGTGACTGGTCGCACTTAGTATACATTACCCCCTCTATTATCTTCGGTAATCGAAAAGTTGTAAGTACTGTGCTTGTGCTACGCTAGAGATTTTTTCATATTGATATCATATTTGAGTTTCTGACAGTACGGTGTACATATTTGAATTCAACGCCTACAGAATATGTGGGCATGATAAAATATTTTTATTTTGTTACCATAGCAACCATTTCTCCAATCGTTCCAACAAAGTACAAGAGTAAAGAGTGCTTAAAAAGATTTGCTAGGGCAAAAATGAGAATATACATTTTAAAGAACATTTAAAAAATAATTGATTTGTGAATTTTAATCAAAATAATTGGAGCGAATTTTGAAGGTAAATTGGAAAAAACTGAACAAGTACATCAGTGAAGTATCACTTAAGTACTTTATGGCAGATTTTTAAAAGCTGAATTTTACTTTCCTCTAGGGGTGCCTAATTTAAATATAAAATTTCTAAACTCTAATTTCTTAATGCTTTAAAATGAACACAGAGACACACACAGAGACGACAGACCATGTTTAGAAAATTTAAATTTGTCTTTGAGAGGTCTCGGGCCATCGGGGTTCAGGGATATACGGTTTTTTAAGAATATTTTTGTGTATGGAGGAGGGGGGATATTTGAAAATGAGTTCGCCCCTCCCCCTCTTCCGAAAAAATTCAATATACACCTTTGGTACAAAATGTATACAGGCCTCCTCTCCTAGTAACGCCCTAGGCTCCCAACTGTCTCGCTACGCCACTGTAATAAATGTTCTATTTTTCTATTTGTTAATTTGCAAAAGTAAAAAAAAAAGCTCTCGTTTTTACTTTTTTATTTTTTTTTTGCTGAAATTATATCCTCTGGAGATAAAAATGATAGTAAACAACATTTAGCCCTCTATATTTAGTAGCTCTTTTACCAACAAAAGAGACATTTATTTCCATTAAAGGAGAAAGAAAATCTAATTGACTTTAAGAAAATAAGGTCTTTTTAAATTTATTTGTAGAAGGTGTCTAAATAAAAGTTAAGAGCCTGGCGATTCAGTCTGATTAGATAGAAAAAAAAAAAGAAAGACCAAGGCCACATTTGAAGTCGAACTCTAAGCTCTAAATAAAATAGAATTTTGTTAGTGCGTTCTTCGAGGTAAAGAGAACTTAATTTTATGAGAAAACTAAAAAATTCTATATGAAGTTGTTTCGTTTAAGATTAGAAGTCAATTTTTTTTTCAAATCCTATTATTGAAAGAGGATTTATAAATGAAATGAAATAAGCCCTGGGCCTTCGTAAATACAGTAAGTCTTGCTTGTTTTCGAGGGGTCAGCTTTACCGTCCTGATCATTCAAACTTTATCTAAGATATTGATTGACTTCGTTATCAATTAATTTTATCAAATAAGGACCTCAGATGCCGAATAAAAGAAATTTTCCTAGATTTGGTTTACAAGCGATCGATTCCTTATAAAATTATTTCTAATTGGCGTACCGAGGCAGTTGGGGGCCTGGGAGTCACTAGAAGAGGGGGCCTTATATTGAAATTTTTTTTGGGGGGTGCTCATCTTTAAATATCCCTCTCCTCCATATACAAAAATATTTTTAAAATGCCGTATATCCCTGAACCCCAAGGGGTCAGGGCCTCTCAAAGAAATTTTCATTAAAATTTTTTTTTTAAATATATGGGGGTTTATGCCGGCTCGAAGGGCCTGGGGCGGACCGCCCCCTCCGTCCCCCTCCCTCAGTACGCCACTGCTAATTGGTTTTTTATGTATTTTTTGCCCACCGCCATCGAGTACTCATCTCTTGCCCTCCTCTCCTAGGGGTAATTAACGCTTCCCATTTCAAGAGACAAACATTTATTTCAATCGACTAATTCCTATGATTAGGACGACTGTCCAACAACCAAATAATTGACAGAAATAGAAATTTCTATAAGGATGGGAGGCGCTACGGATCCAATCACTTTTCCAATCTTCCCATCCCATCCTGTTTGGAAATAAGCATCAAAACCTTGCTAATTATTTGCCAACGAAACACACATTTCAAATATTGTAAAGAAAAAGCTTAGATTTTTTATACTGATAGGTTATATGAATTAATTTTTGTACTGATGATGACGAGACGTGATGCCGGTCGAAATGTCTACCAATTAAAGTTGATGTGAGAGGAATCCATCAAATGCTGGCTTTTATTCGCTCCTATCCATCCATATTCGTGTGATCCAGCGTAAAACTTCTAATATCAATTTTTTTTATTTGATATTTTATAGTCAAATGAAACGATTATAAAAAAAATCCATCTATCAATAAGGCATTTTATTTTTTACTTTTTTCAGTAACCAACAGTACATTCAACCAAATAGTTTAATATACTTTAATTAAAAAGTGAAACGTGTAATTTTTTAGTATAATTTTCCCAAATGTAATTTAATCCTAAAGCCTCGTCTACCAGAGTCGACATTGAGCCTCATATAGTTAGACCTAGGGGTTCAAAGTAGATCTATTTATTAACAAGTCAAATTATATCCGACTTTGAACCCCAAATTGGTACGAATTTATACTATTTCGGGGACCAAAGTCGGACCTGATGATGGTAATAAAAGTTAGGGCCTAATAGTAAATGGTATGATCTCAGGGTTGGTTTAATCTAGCAGCTAGGTGGGCTTAAACCTATTCAGGCAGGGCTATAGGGTAGGAGTTTGTTAGAATACGGGCATTAGCTCAACGCGTTATTGTCAGTCCCTGGGTGGTAGGTCACTCTTTAAATGATTTTTTTTAATAGGTTAATTAGATTTAAAATTAAATAAAACGAATTTTAAAAGCGAGTTTATTTATTTGAATTGATTCTGATTCGTATTGTTTTTTATAATATTAAATAAAACATTTTCATCCTAAATATAAAACGGCCCTCGGCCATCAAACGTCAATGGAAAAAAAAAATTATTAATAATAGGTTTTAATAAATTAATGATTTTGTTTGTTACATGGTGATTCCCAAAGGAAGCCAATGCTCTGTAGGGGAATAGTATATTAACGACTATCAATTAATGTGATTAGGTAAAAGGAGTGACTAAATGACCTTCGTTGCCGGAAAAGACCTTAAAAAAAGGCAAAAGAATGGGAATCAGTTCGATTTTGACATGACAATATTTTATAACTTCTTGAGGCCTCCAAATAATAACTGACGAGATTCCGTGTAGGCCTAATGATCAAACTTCAGTGAACGAGCAAGAAATTATACCGAGTGCAACTCCAGTGAGAGAAAAGAATAAATACATTTCCGATCTTTTAAGGGGGCTTGGGAGGGAAGGTGTTACGCATGTTTTCCCGATAAGATGGCGTAGTGTGTCATAAAAAGTATGCCCAAAAATCAAGTAATTCAAAAATTTGCCGAGAGATGTCAGAATGGTAGCTAATAATATTTAATGCATTTGGTTAATTATCATTGATCTTTTAACAATAAATACTTTATAAATGTTATTATATATTATGTATCTTTTATAAAAGCATAAAAATATATAAATATAGGCCAGATAAAGGCTAATACTTTATCGGCTGTTAGACTAGCCTGCCATCTATTGCAAGAATGCTGAACTAATTTGACGGTTTTTAAATAAATCATCTAAGCTTATTTTAAAAATTTCTTAATTAATATGTGATTAATAATAACAATAAATACATTTTTAAATTTAAAAAAAATTAAAGATTATTGGGACAGATTGTTTTTTTTTTTGTATTTGCTTGATAACAAAAAAATTAACTACGATAATTTTTTAATAAGTCATTAAAATAATTATAGCTCGATGTCCCAATAATCTCTTATGAATTTAATTCATTCAAAAAAAACCCCTTTGAAAAATTCCTTATAATAGTCTAGTTTTTTTTAAGTACGTTTAGACGTCGCTCCTGAACCCCCTTAACGAATTCAAAAAAACAATTTTTTTCTTAAAAATGATCCGTGTACTCTTTAAAATCAATATTTTTGATGAATAAATGTATGATATAAGGATAACCTATTTTTCTCCATCGGTTTTTTTATGGCCGTTTAGATATATTTATGAATCCCCAAGTGATGGTTATTCTATAACTATAAATTTGCAAAAGAATAAAAATCTCCATAATGTCTATAGTATATTATGTCCTTAGGGGAAGGTTAAACGAGGCGAAATAAATCATTAAAAAAAAAAAAAAAAAAAGAATAAAGGAATCAAATTACAACATCAAGCCATGAGCAGACAAAAATATAATTTTTAATAACATTTGCATTTCCAGATTAAAAACCTAATAACAACACTCTATGAGAAATGTTATCTAAAGTGTTAAAAAAAATTAAAATTAGCTCCACCAAATAAAAATTAATTATTAATATTTTAATTCAATTTGCCCAAATTTTTTTCATTTTTTTTTTTTACGAAATGAATATTTTATCATTTTTTATGGAAGAACTTTTAAATCGATAATTAATTTTTAATAAATAGAGTGGGAGTTGAGATTAATTTTTTATAAGTAAGACATTTATAAAATTATTATCGAGAAGCGAAATTAGCCAGTTCAGAGGCAAGTCGCTATCTCTGCTCATGTTATGTTCTTCTGTGATCATTTAATATTACGTTGACAATATGTACAATAGGGTGGGCCGAAAAAATTCATTTTTTTATTTCGAACTTGTAATAGCGCGGGGAAGTTGCGAATTATTTAGACGAAAAAAAAAAATCTATCATCGGTTGATTGAATTTTTTTCAAATTTTGTCAAACTTCAGGGACCGGAAGATGTCAACCGATTTTGATAATTTTTTTTTCTTTTTTTGTCTATATAATTCGCAACTTTTCCGAGCTATTACAACCAAGGGCGTCCGCAAGATTTTTTGCAGGGGGGGGCATGTCACTTCCAGATAAGTTAAAAAAATGTACTTTGATATTAATAATGTTATACATCTCTTAGTATTTAAAGCTTTCTCACCGCGGCAAGGTGGATGTATACTGAGAAAGGTTTTTTTTGTATTTTTTTTTGTTTTATACATTTTTGTGTATCATTTTAACCAGGCACTTGCCCCCCCCTGCGGACGCCCATGATTACAACTTCGAAATAAAAAAAATGAGTTTATTCATTTATTAGAAACCAAGCAGTGGAAAAACACTATTATTTGTTCAAAAGATAATGTATCTTCAATGAACAAATAAAAAACAATTCACGAAGAAATAAGAGACTTGATTAATGAAAAAAAAAAATTACTATTTATTTAATTATTTTTGTTGGCTTCTCATCCCTATAATTTCAAAATCTAAAAGGCCTCCGATGCCGAAAAAGACCTTAAAAAAATCAATAGCCAAGGAACACATACCAGTCAGTATGTATTAATAGGCCTACATACTAACATTCTTTTTGATGAGAACAGTGGACTAGTTAGCTGTCCAAAATTGATAGAGAAATTAAAGATACGAGATCACCCCTCCACTCTTTCAAATATCCCTTGAAAATTTCCTTTCTCTGATACTGGCCAATCAGAAACACTATTCAAGAAAAGGGGGGTTTACTCCTCCCACCCCCTTGATCAATTAAAAAAAAACATGAAAATCCGTCAAGAAGTTTAGAAATGCATAAAGGACACACACACACAGGGACACTTTTTGATTTTGTCATATATTGTAGAACTCTAGATTAAATTTGAAAAAAAAAAAATTTAAGTTCAAAAAAGTATTAATTTTTTGGGCCAATTTCAACTGTATTTAAAATGTTAAGACCATATTTCTATATATTAACAAAAAGATATCAATTTATTATCTTTCGGGATTCGCGCGGGCTTGGTGTAGGGGTTAGCGTGGCCTTGTATATCAAGGGTCGCGGGTTCGGATTCCAGGTAGTCCGATGATTTTATTTAAGCCATTTGGATATCAAATATATATATTATTAATATAACGGTTATCGACAAAGTATTATATGGCTTAAGTTGGCGAAAAGATTGTGTGAATGAGAAAAAAAAAGTGCAAGTGTTAAAAAAAAAAAAAACATGGTGTGGTTTTATGAAACCACGATGCAAGTGAAACTTTTTTTCGGATCGTAGGCGTTTAACTGAAAATTTTCAGAAAATTATTCAATTAAGGGTATTAAAATCGCGTTTTTAATCTTAACTTAATAATTGGAAAATGAGGATTGATAATAGGAAATCAATAGACACATGTTAAAAATTGAGAACAATATTTATTTAGTAATTGAAGATTTGAATATTATTTTAAAAATTATATTTTATCAATTTAAAAATTGAATAATTAAATGTCACAATTATTTTTTTATAATTTGTCATATATATTAAATTTCAATTTTCCTCTTTTTATAATTAAATATCCCATTTGAATTTTGAGTATTCTAGTAATGCGCTACCGCTACAAGCGCTACAACATGCTACAGATCCCAATGTGTGTGAATCAATAGAAGCTCGTCCACTACAAGCGCGCGACATCACGCGACAACGCGCTACGGATCCCAAAAAAATGGGATCTGTAGCGCGTTATAGCGTCTAACCCTTTGTTTTTCTAACCTAAAATACTCTCACCGGCAAAAAAAAAACCGCAACACTGTTTTTTCTTAATAAAATTGATGCAATTGAATAAAACAAATTAAAAAATGTCGATATTCAATTTGTGGGACAAAATAAGATTAAATAGACCTCGAAGAGCCTCAGTTACTTCATCAATCACTGTTTGTTCGGTGAGAGTTTAATTAAATGAATTTTCATAAAATTTTTTTAATTTTTATCAAGTGTTTTATGGATCAACTGTTTTGCAAATATCAGGTTTGATTTTTCATCATTGTCAGGACCTTTAAAAATAAACATAGAGTATGTTTAATTTATTTTATATTCAACACTTATTCTTTTATGATCGACATTACAATTTTTTCTGATATATAAAGAGGTATATATATTAAAAATTGATGAAAGATATACATTTTTTGTTATTTCACATTGAGTGATTTGATGAAGTACCTGCAGCTCTTCGAGGTCTATTTGAATGAAATAACCTTCATCCCAGAATATAAAGAATTTTAAAATAAGATTATTTGAAAATTTAGCGAAAATAAATATAAATTTCGAGATTTTTATCTTGGTTTTATATTTCAATTTAATTATTTATTAAAATTATATGGATTTGTTTTATTTATTGGTTAGAAATGTATATGAAATTTTATGTCAAATGTAGCGCCAAGTAGCGTGCAGTGGACGACCCCTGTCGCGTGTTGTCGCGTCTCTTGTTGTCGCGCTTGTAGCGGTAGCGTCCAGTGGACGACTAGGCTAAGGTGTAGGGATACGGTATCGAAAAAAAAGTATCGATACTTGTACTTGGCATCGTATCGAAAGGAAAGTATCGATACCAAAAAGTATCGGATGAAAAGTATCGATACCAGTAGGTATCGAGTATTTATTAAGTATGAGTATTTTTCCTCTTATTTTAAGTTTTTCGGCATCTTAGGCTCCTGTCGTAGTTCAAAAGGCCCAACGGAAGGTCAACGCGGTATTCTGGTGTGCCATTTACCCCTAAGTAATGACCACCAGGAGGACGGGGCTTTCTCAAGCAAAATATGCATTTCGCCAAAATAAAAGTTTGTCCCTTTTCACTCGTCGACAAAAATGTACTTTATTACATTCACAAGAACAAAGATATGCGTTTCGAGAAGTATTTTTCATAAATTCAAATATTATTTCAGTTTTTCCCCATCAGGCTCAGTTTTAGAGATATTGGGATCTATGGGAGAGGCGTGGCTTCACCTGGTGGCAAAAAATGAACTAGCGATTGTAGGATTGAATGGCTGAGCTGATACGCAAGTACTCGTGTTTTATGAGACAAAAAGTTTAATTAAAAATAAAAAATGGGTGTGACGATACAGAAAATTTGTAGGTTTTCTTCTGCCACACTTACTAATAGAAATTTTATTTGTGGAGATAATATTATTGATCCTGGTCATGTTTTAAAGTGAGTAATAGTAATGACAGTTTCAATGACAGACCAAATTCTTGCTTTCTGTTTACAAACAACAAGTTTACGAGAAGAATTTCATGAAATAAATGATCAAATTTTATAATAATAATAACAATTGGGATGGATGCTCGTATAAGGCTGGATTAGGAAGTACCTGCAAGCGCATTTGGGGCTGTACTTTTATTCTGTAACCGCTATTTATGATATCTGATATGATGTTAGCCAAAAAGTGTTGGAAATATTTTATTGTAATAATAAATACAAGATAATTAAATGATAAATTAACTAAAAAATTAATACCGGTAATTAAATATAAAATTAATAATTTTTTTTTTTTTGTACTTACAAAAATAATTTAGAAGATTTAAAAAATATCACGTGAATGTGTTTGGAGTGCACCACATAAATCAGCTCTTAAAAAAATACGATATGAGAGGCCTTTGCTCGAGCACAATTGTTTTTGGAGAAAAACAAGAAAAAGATAGAGGCAAAAATTAAAAGAAGGCTTCCTAATCTGATAGATTGATTCTTCTACAATAAAATTATTTATAATTTTCACTATACTGTCTTTTTTTTGGAAAATAATGAAATCGAACTGTTTCATGCTTAGATGCATGACTTTTACACCCATAAACACAAAGTAGATACACATTGCTTTTATTTTTATAAGGAGAAAATTTCATATTTGTGAATATATTAGTGTATGTATGTATTATTTATTAATCTAACAATAATGTTTACTCGTGGGTTATAACTTTTTTTTAAATAATACAATTATATCAGATGTTTAAATGTTCTTGTCCCTTATATCACGTTAAACATATGAAGGTTTATCCTACAATCGCTAGTTCGACTTTAAGCCACCAGGTAGCGTATTGAAATGCTAAAGATCCCAATAGTGAAAAATAAATTTTAATAGATAATGTGCTATAAAAAGGCTCTTATTTTGAAATTTCAAGATTTTTTTAAGACAACACCATTAAAAATATGCAGATAGTTTTAATATATATAAAGTTTGAGCCCAAAAATTTAGAAGTGCCGTAAACGGCCTAAAATTTATTATAATAGAAAAATCGAATTTTTAAGTTTTAAAAAAAATCTTGAAAATTCAAAATAAGAGCCGTTTTAGAGCACATTTTCTATTAAAATTTTCCTCTATATATCTAATTCTGTGCCTGATGGAAAAATTCTAAATACATATCTGAGATCAGTATAAAAAAATATACTAGATTCACTAATCAGATTTCTTGTGAATAAAACCTTGTCGACAAGTGTTATTATTTAGTTTATAATTTGGGTTTTTATGTAATATTTGCTCCTTTTAAATTTAGTGAATACAGTTTGCAGGACTGTGGGGTGACCCGGACTTGGTATGAGGTTAGCCTAACCTCCGCCCCGAGGGATGAGATAGTTAATTATAAAGTTTGAGCCCAAAAATTTAGAAGTGCGTAAACCTAAAATTTATTATAATAGAAAAATCGAATTTTAAGTTGTTAAAAAATCTTGAAAATTCAAAATAAGAGCGTTTTAGAGCACATTTTCTATTAAAATTTTCCTCTATATATCTATTCTGTGCTGATGGAAAAATTATAAATACATATCTGAGATCAGTATAAAAAAATATACTAGATTCACTAATCAGATTTCTTGTGAATAAAACCTTGTCGACAAGTGATTATTTAGATAATTTGGGTTTTTATGTAATATTTGCTCACTTTTAATTTTTTTTTTTTTTTTTTTTTTAAACATTCACACTTTTTTCTCATTCACACTCACACTCACACACACATTCACACTGTCTTTTCGGCAGCTCAGGCCATATAAGACATTTACGATAACCGTTATTTATGAATTTATATATATTAAGGGTCCAGGCATTTTATTTAAGCCATCTGGTATCCAGATGGCAAATAAAATCATCGGACTGCCTGGAGTCCGAACCCGCGACGTTTGGTATATGAGGTTAGCACGCTAACCCACACCACCCCGTGGGCCACTTTTAAATTTAGTGAATACAGTTTGCTATATACAAAAAAATCTGGTGTGACTGGCGCACAGCACACAACTTTCTCTTACCTTCGGTAATCGAAAGTTGTGTTCTGTGCTTGTCACACCAGATTTTTTGTGTCGACATATATTTAGTTCCCGACAGTACGGAACATTTGAATTCAGATGTAAAATTTATAAGTATGGGAAAATATTTATATTTTGTTACCATGGCAACCATTTCTTCTATCTTCCCTATGAAATACAAGAGTAAAGTGGTCTTCAGAAGATTTCAATTGCAAAATGAGAATATACATTCTAAAGAGCATCTAAAAAATAATTGATTTTTGAATTTTAAAAAAAATCGTTGGAGCAAATTTTGAGAAAATCGAAAAAAACTGAAAAAGTACATCAGTAAAGTACTAGTACTCTTTGGCCGATTTTGATTAAAAGCTTATTTTTCCGGTCCCGGGCGGTGTTTAACTTAAATATAAAATTTCAACCTCGTAGCTCAATTCCTTCATGCTTAAAATTGAACACACACCCACACACCCACACACCCACCCACCCACCCACCCCCCCACAGACAGACCATGTCGCGAAAACCACTTTTTTGGATTCAGGGGACCTCAAAACGTGAAGATCCATCAAAATCTCGACATCGAATTTTTGACATGAATCCAATACTTTCTCTCTATATATATATTACATATATACATAGGTAAGAGAAAGTAAAAAATTAAATTTGACATGTTATTAAAATGAAGGGTTTTTATTAAAAAGTATCAAATTTTCAATTATTAATAAATAATTATTAGGAATATGAAGAAATAAAGTCTACCCCACAAATATCGACCATTCTGTTGCCCCCGGGTTTGGCGTAGTAAGTAGCGCGCCTACCCCCTATACCAAACGTCGCGGGTTCGGACCCAGGCAGTCCGATGATTTTATTTAAGCCATTTGGATACCAGATGGCTTAAATAGAAATGCCTGACCCCACAATAGATATATTCTCTACAACGGTTATCGTAATTAAAAAAATGTTGAATGTGTGTGAGTGTGAGTGTGATGAGAAAAAGAGTGAGGAGTGAATTTTTATAAATAAATTATTTTTTAAAAAAAAAAAAAAAAAAAGGGTATTTAAGGCATTGGATACCAAATGGCTTGAATAGAAATGCCTGGACCCCCCAATAGATATATTTAAACATACGAGTACAGTTAAAAGTCTTAAATGACCTGAGTTGCCGAAAAGACTGTGTGAATGTGAGTGTGTAAGTGTGAGTGTGAATGAGAGAAAAGTGTGAAGAGTTTTATTTCATATAATATATGACTATATTGTAGTCTATTAAGTTTCAATTTCAATTTTCCTATTTTTGTCGTCACGGCTTGTGACGTCAGGGCTTGCAGCGTCACGGCTTGTAACGCGACATGCTGATAGCAGGAAGAGCGAAACAATTCGAGAGGATCAAATAAAAGTTTCACTTTAAAAAAAAAATATTTCGAGATTTCGGAGGGGGGAGGGGTTGGACCTTCATATCCCTCAACTGGCTACAGGCCTGAAACGGATAATCGAGTTTCTGCATTTGAATATTCAATAAATTTTGATATAGACTTAAGGGGCTACGGGAGCGAAGTGGTTACGCATGTTTTTTCCTCTAAGATGTAAGCCCAAATATCAAGTAATTCAAAAATTTGCCAAGAGATGTCAAAATGGTAGCTAATAATATTTAATGCATTTGGTTGATTTTCATTCATCTTTTAACAATAAATACTTTATAGATGTTATTATATATTATGTATCTTTTGTAAAAGCATAAAAATATATAAATATAGGCCAGATATAGGCCAAAAGAGGATCAGCTGTTAGACTAGCCTGCCAACTATTGCAAGAATGCTGAACTAATTTGACAGTTGAATTTTAAATAAATCATCTAAGCTTATTTTAAAAATTTCTTAATTAATATGTGATTAATAATAACGATAAATTCATTTTTAAATTTAAAAAAAAGATTAAAGATTATTGGGACAGATTGTTTTTTACTTTCTCTTACCTATGTATATATGTAATATATATATAGAGAGAAAGTATTGGATTCATGTCAAAAATTCGATGTCGAGATTTTGATGGATCTTCACGTTTTGAGGTCCCCTGAATCCAAAAAAGTGGTTTTCGCGACATGGTCTGTCTGTGTGTGTGTGTGTGTGTGTGTGTGTGTGTGTGTGTGTGTGTGTGTGTGTGTGTGTGTGTGTGTGTGTCTGTGTGTGTGTCTGTGTTCAATTTTAAGCATGAAGGAATTGAGCTACAAGGTTGAAATTTTATATTTAAGTTAAACACCCCCCGGGACCGGAAAAATAAGCTTTTAATCAAAATTGGCCAAAGAGTACTAGTACTTTACTGATGTACTTTTTCAGTTTTTTTCGATTTTCTCAAAATTTGCTCCAACGATTTTTTTTAAAATTCAAAAATCAATTATTTTTTTGATGCTCTTTAAAATGTATATTCTCATTTTGCAATTGAAATCTTCTGAAGACCACTTTACTCTTGTATTTCATAAGGAAGATAGGAGAAATGGTTGCCATGGTAACAAAATATAAATATTTTCCCATACTTATAAATTGTACATCTTGAAAATCGAATGTACCGTACTGTCGGAAACTAAATACATGTCGACACAAAAAAATCTGGTGAGACAAGCACAGAACACAACTTTCGATTACCGAAGGTAAGAGAAAGTTGTGTGCTGTGCGCCAGTCACACCAGATTTTTTGTATTTGCTTGATAACAAAAAAATTATAGCTCGATGTCTCATTAATCCCTTATGAATTTATTTCATTAAAAAAAAAAACCGCATTGAAAAATTTCTTATAATAGTCTAGTTTTTTTTAAAGTACGTTTAAGGCTCTAACAGACAGAACGCGAAATTCGCGTCGCTCAGGCTACGCGCGTATTTCGCGGCGAAAGGCGTTTTTGCTAAGCCACACAGGAAGCGTAATCTGGGCGTACGATCCGGTATTGTGTATATGTTTCAACAACCTTTATTTAATGAATTTATAAATATTTTATAAATAAAGTATTATATTACGAAAGAAATAGAATATCATTGGAAAATTAGATTTTATTTAAATCTTATTTTATTAATGATAACTTTGATTAAATATTTTTCGAGGCTTGTAAATTAGAATAAGATAATACTATTCAATTACCTCGATTCGGACTTTTTACTAATCATAGATTGGCTGCCAACAAAAAACATATTTTATTATTCACTTTTATTTAGTTAGAGGCGAAAAAACAAGTGTTTTTAACTCTATAAGTTTTTTTATTTCATTACTCATCTTGATGATTCGCCTGTTCGCGCGAAGGAGTTGTAATTTTGTACAACTCGAAAAAGCTGTCGCGCGAAAGAGAGCGTTTACGCCGCGTAAGTTCGCCCCCTGTGTGACGGGGATGATACAGTCTTGCCTTATACAACATTTCGCGGCCTTTCGCGGCGTTGAAAAAACGCCAAGCGACGCGAATTTCGCGTTCTGTCTGTTAGAGCCTTTAGACGTCACTCCTGAACCCCCTATAAATTTAGTCTCACCAAAATATGACAAGCAACCAAATTTAGCATAATCCGTCACAATAATGATAAGACTTAATTAAAAATTGCTTATGAAAAAACAAAAAACAAAAACAGCCATCATGCATGTTTGTTTGTTTGAATTGGTCGATAGAATACCTTTGGTTCGTGAGCGCGTTGTTAGCGTTGATGCCGTGTTTACGCCTGACGGCATAATGTCTCCGATGTGGGAACGGCGTACAGGTATACGAAGGCCTTCGAGAGGCCCTCTGTCTGCTCGAGTTGGAATTCGAGGAAGCCGATGAATGACTACAACAAGCATCATATTGATGATGCACAAGTCCTAACACCATCATCCTTTTCTTCTTGTTCAAACTCTCGTCTTCGTCTTCATCGTCATCATCGGCGTCGTCGTCGTCGTCATCGTCATCATCTTCAAGGAACACTGTGTCGTCGTAGAATTGGTCGTCCTCGAGTGGCTGGTTGTCATTCTCTTTGTTCTTCACGGCACCGCCTCCGGCACCGTTGTTGCTGCCACTCGGGGCAATCACTTTGACACTAATCAATCCAAGTGGTTCTCTTAAAAACACATCTTATTCACTTCTAGTATTCCTAATAATTCATGTTCCTGAAAAGAGAAAGAAAAATTACCCCTAGATTGCTTATTATTAAATGAGCAATCCAAGCGACTTAAACACACACTTTTTAATTTAATGAGATTTGGTGGCTGTGAATGTGTGTATTAGATTTTGATAGGGCAGGTTCAGCCAAATAAAAAGGTATGCTTCTCGACTCCGGAGACGTTTCGAGATATTTTTAATGTCTCATCATCAGTCCGTATCGAAACGGTCCGGCTTCAAGACGATAAACTGTTACTATCTAAGCAACATTAACAGTTTATCGTCCTGAAGATGGGATCGATGTGATTCCGAAACGTCGACGATAATTAAATAAAGTTTTTTTTATCACTTGCTAACTGCCTACACCTACCTAATCCTAAAAAATACATTTTAAAATAATGTGAATAGCCACTTTTTCAGACAACACTCTGCACAGCTAATCGTTTTGGTTGCCTAAATTCAAGGCTCGAGTCTCTAGAGCAGTGATTCGCAAAATCTTTGCCGCCAAATCCTTAGTGTACCGCCAAGTTTTAGAAATGTATATAATAAAAATTGTTTTTTTTATTACGAGTAAAGTTTAAATTAAAGAAAACCAACATAAAAACTAAAAAAAGATAGAGACTGTTAAATGTAGAAGATGATATGAAAGTAGCATTGTCATAAATGAAATTATCAAAAAACATCAAGCTCAAATTTCTCATAAAAAGAATTCTTATTATTAATTTGTAATTAATCCCTTAATAAACGTAGGGCCTACTCTTGTTTTTGTAGTACATTTTATTTTATATTCAAAATTATTATCATAAACTATAACTATATTTTAGATAGGTAAGTAAACTTTTAAACTTATCTTTTTTCTTTGTGTCCCGCCAAATTTTGAAATGGTTAAAAGTGTGCCGCAACAAAAAAAAATGGTTGAGAATCACTGTTCCAGGGTTACGATTAATACTGGCGCCATATATAGTCAGTAATAAAAGTATTGATGGTTTCGTACGTGAGTGAGATATCTTAATAACTTGGATTTTAGACTCTCTCAAAAACAATGTCAGCAAAATGTTTTCCATCTCAAGAATCTCTCAACAAATAACACTTTCTCGAACCCAGGGCCTCCAATCCATCCGGAGGCATTAGCGTGTTAATTCTAATTAAATCAATGTTCTAGAATTGCAGAAAGTAGATCAAAATGCTGGGAAAAAATAAGATTTAACGTCTAGTGTTTATTTATAATTGCTTCACGCCAACGTCTTAGAGTTTTTTTTTAAATACCGATTATTTCTGGAATAAACTATTCTCTGTTTTAAATATTACACAAAATTACGATAAATGTAAAATATGTTTTGTTTCTTAAGCCATAATTATAAAGAACCAAATATAATGTTTATTAAACTCAAAGAATCGCCCTCGGGATATAAAATATTTTTTCCAAGTCTTTTCGGCTATAAACCAAGACTTTAAACCAGGCCCTGAATATTTTTGGGGCCCGCGAGATTCATAACACTTTTAGAAAATATATTTATTTTATTTTTTTCACCCTAAAAAAAAGTCTATTTTTTTTGTCTATAATGGGTCTAAATCTAATATGGGTATATTTAATTTTATATGCGGCCCGTGGAGCTTTGATAAATTTGCCATGTGGCGGACAAGATCATTTGGGTTGCCCTGCTTTAAACGATACTACGATACTTATGTATGTTAATGAAGATATTTGTGATCCAGGCACATTTATTTATACCAACTGGAAACTTATTTGAGTTAATAAATATTAAATTGTGTTCTAGATAGTGATTTATATCTGCAAAGATCTTTTAAAATTTCTGTTATTTATTCATAATTATAGAATATTTATTATGATATATAACACCCATGCATACTGATTTATATTCATTATCGGCTAATGTTCTTGAATAACAATCGAAAAATACGTAGCTATAAGGGGCAACGTACATGTGAACCCTCAAGATGTTCTATTGTTAATAAATTCAACATTCAAATAATATTATAGATTATTGTACTTTATTAATTAATGACAAATGAATTATAAAATAATGAGTGTATTTTTTATTTACCATCGAGAAATCAAAAGCCCGCTTTTTTAATCGGCCCATCTAATCGACTCCCTTCTCTAATCATTATACACTTTTGCATTAAGAGTAACAATAACATGTATGTTTCTATTTTCTGAAATGGAAATGAGTTTATAATGAGAGTTATTTACAATCAAAACACAAACTCGACGACTGTTTTTTTTTTCCCCTATTTTTTTACGTACATATTTCTATTTTTTTTTCTTTTAATATTTTGAACTAAATTTTATATTGATTTGTAAAAAGTACGTAATAATTTATGCGTTATATTAATATTTTACTTTGTCAATCATTATCGAATATAAAGATTGACATCAATATTGGATTGTGCCGAGAGGCATCATTTGACCTAAATTTTCATTTACATTCAACATAATAAATTTTGAACGGGAAAATGTCTTTAAATTTGGAACATACATGATGTTATAAAAAACGATCAGGTATATATTAAAAACACTCTCAAATTTCGACTTCCAAATTAATTTTAAAATGCATATTGAACCAAAACATTAAATGAGGTTTTTATTGTTCAGAAATATATCAAAATTAGGGTCCGACCGAAACAAGATTTTCAGCCGAAACCGAAACCGAATATTCGGCCTCAACCTTAGTTTCGGCCGAAACCGTTATATTTTTTATAAAACCATATCTCGCTAGATTTTTTATTTTGTTTTCCCACACATTTTTTTTCTTAATTAATGGAATTTTTTTTCTGAAAAACGTCTTTCTAATTGTACTAAGTGCTTGAGAGTCGAGAGGAAAAACATTTTTTTTTTAATTTTTTAAAAAATTTGATCTTCCCTTTTGAAAAGATATCAAATAAAATTGTATTCACACAGTTAAAAAATCCAATCTTGTTTGAATAAATCGATTTTTTAAATAAAATTACTTATGTTTAAAAATGCAAATAAGAATAATAAGGAAGCTTTAAAAAACAAAATAACCTCCTAAGAGTGTAATTAAGATGAATTGGTAAAGATAGCAGAGAATAGAACTCCAATTTAATCGTTGTATTCGTATTGGTATAATGTAAATACTTTAGCTCAAGAAGGCTCAGGTGTGTGGTTAAAGTAGAGTATTAAAGGTGGTTTAAATGCGGGGGAGGCAGAAGAATACCTCAAGGTATAGCCTTCTCTCGCTATCTTAATGGCTTTGAATTAATTATTTGAAATAATAGGCCAATAGGAATAAAAGAAAATATTTTATAAAAGATAAATAAATCCAATAATAGTTGGAATTAATAAAAATCAATAAATTTGGAAGTTTAAGTATAGTATAGTTCTTTGCAAATTTAAATAAAAAGAATTTTGTTCATTGACGACTGACTGTAAACTAAAACATCCATTTTCAGTCATTAAAAGACCATCAAATTTTAGTACACAGTCAGTCGTCAGTGAATAAAATCTTAAAATTCTTAGGCCAACTCTGCAAATAAAGAAGTCAACTTTCGGCATCTGAGAATGTTTAGATATCTTCAATTGTATTAATAATACTTAAATTAATTTTTATCCTCTTTATAATAAAACTCGAGGTTAATTTCTCTCTAATAATCGTCTTTTCTCAAAATACTATCCACCAAACTCGTATTAAAAAAATAATGAAGTAGTAGTATAATGTCCATGCCAAATGGAGAGAGCTTGTAAAGGATGCACTAGAGGGTCACAACACGTCTGAAAGACGTAATGAATATGAAGAAGATAATGTTTCTACAATAAATAAAATGATCACCATCGATTAATAATCTTAAGTTAAAATAAGAAAAATTTTGCTTCATTCATGATCCAGGTAAGTAAAATTCGTGAAATTTGAATAGCAAAGGAAGTCAGCAAATACCAGACCTTCATACTTGCAATTAAAGGCAATTTAGGAAATTAAGGTTGTTCGGACATTAAAGCACTTTATTAGATTAAAGGCTAATTTATTAATATGTTATTAATCACTATCACATACGTTTAAAATAAAATTTTGAAGCAGATCTGACCCAGGGTTATCGTGTAATTAATTTTTAAAAAATTGAAATTTAACATGTAGCCTATGGGGAATATCGACGAAACGCACACATATCGAATTATATAGCCACCTCCTACAAGAGGTAAAAAAACAAAAAAACTTACATTTTATCAATTCATTTCCGAGGAATACGTTAAACATAAAATCAAGAGTTTCTGCCGAAGGCTTTTAAAGATATTTTAACAAGAAAGTCAAAAAATTCTCCAAAATGACAGTCGCCAATATTTAAAAATGAGGAAGCTCGAGATTCAGTTGTACTGTACTGTAAAAAACAATAAAGTGAAGTTGCTGACTATTTCTTCTTTATTTTTTCAAGCTCGTCAACTTTTATTATTTTCCGTCTTCTTATTGTTTGTGCAAATCGTATTTTGAATATTTTCGAAAAATATTTATTTTTTTGTTGTCCATTCAAATAAAACGTTTACATTAGCTATAATGAATATTTCGATCTGTTTTTTTTTTGCACCTAAGTGGGTTGGTTTATTTATATCTAAATATTTATCCTGAACTTGAGTTTATTTGTTCCTTTCTCAACATGTCCGTCCGTCTGTCCATTTCAACTGTCGAATTTGTAGAATGATGAATGGAAAATGGATTATTCAAAGCAAATGAATCTTCGCTTTAAAATTGAATTAAATTCACATTACTAGAAGATAATGAACCGAATTAATTTATATAACAACCACCTACTGATAAAGGGCAAGAATGTTTATTTGGCTCGGTGTTCAATTTCGGTTGGAATTTCTCCCTATCCAAACACGGTGGAATTATGAATTTGTTGACTTACTGATTAAATTTGCATATCATTGAATACCTTTTAAATGGTTGAAATGAATTCTGAATAATTATAACAAAATCTAGGTAAAGTCTCACCCTATTTTTAAATTTCGTTTGAAAACATGTAAATGTCGAATAGTCATCAACATTAGGCGAGGCCAAGTACGTCTTAAACTTAAAGCAGATAATGGAATCATTTAAATAAACTCAGCAATTAATGGAACGGATTATCGTAAAAGAGTAATTGTGTCTGGCTAAAGAGTAAGCTAATGAATAGAAGTGAATGAAAAAGTTTTATTTCTCTCTAAGTGCTTAGATATACAATAATAGGCCTGTATTTATAAGACTCATAGGTACTGTCGGAGTCACAAGTGCCTGATATGCTCCAGAGTGAAGCCTTGAGCTTAGGCAACCAAAATGCTTAGCCGACGTGTTCTCTTTAAAGTAGCTTTTCCTCTTCAGTTTCTGAGTTCCAAGCTCTCAAAATGAAAAATATCTATGAAAATATGCGCATCTTTTTAGATAAAATAAACTACAACCGATACAAATGGGAGATATGTGGGGATGTAAAAGTTATAGTAATTTTACTGGGACTTTATCGAGGATTCCCAAAATACAGCTGTTTTCTTTGTTTGTGGGATAATTTTGCAGAGAATAAATATTACATGTTACGAAAATTTCGCCTGAAAAGTTAATTTCAACCGAGATCTTAAAGTGCCACTTATAGATCCTAAAAATGCGCTTTTGCTTCCTCTTCACATTAAACTTGAAGTCATGACAAACTTTGTGAAGGCTAGAGAGGGGATTTTTAGACAATAATATGGATTCAAATTAATTAATGAACCCGAAAAAGGCTACAAAACGTTTGTTTGCCATATGTCATTAAAAATTCTCTTGCCCCATTCTCATTTATCATTTTTTCCTAAGATTTTGGGCGCTTTTAGCGACGAACAGGGTGAAAGGCTCCACAAAGATATCCGAACAATGGAAATTCGATATCAAGGACGATGGGATCCAGCCATGTTGGGAGATTACTGTTGGTTTTTAGAGAGACCCCTCTTAAAAGGGAAAAATGGCGTTAGAGTCTTTCAAATAAAATTTTTTTGATGTTTGCTATTTTTTTTTTTAGATATACAGGGCTAAAAAAACTTGTAAAATTATTTTTTCAATAAATATTAGCTGTTTTCGATTACATGAAGTTTGTTGAATGTAACAAAAAAAAACCTTACAACTTTTTTATGGTCATTTTCGGATTTAGATGAATCCATTCTGCTATAATATGCTATTCAGTTTTGTGTTACTAAAAAAAAAAAAAAGATTTTCTCGGCCTCTGTTATTTATTTAAATTCTTTAGACATAATTCTCATAGTAATTTAATTAAATGAATTGATGTCATATGAATAAGACTATTTTTAAATATCAGAAATAATAATTACCTACCCTCAAGGTTTATTTTAGAGGGGATTATTGATATATTTATTATATTAGCTTGACAATAAAATGTTTAGAGTGCTTTAGCTAGCTGGTAAATCAAGAGAGAAATTAATTAAATTTTAATGATAAATTCCCAGTAGTCAAATTGTTTAGTATATGTTGTTTTTGAAATGTAACTAGATAATCAATGATTTTTGAAAATAAAGTGAAATCTATGCCGTAGTTTATTTTTATTTTTTGAGTTTTCGGAATCTCGGGCCATATAGACTTGAAACGATACTATCGTCGGTCCAGTACAAGACCGGTCTAACTCAAAAAAGCGATTGTTCAGGAGAGCCGTTCAAGTTTCAGTTCCTTTCCGTTCATAGCCATTGCCTGCGTTATCCGATTGCTGAAATTTTGCACGAATCATCACACTCATCGAACTCTGCGTTTCATTTCTAAAGGTTTTTCCCATTCTCAATACTATTATTATTATTTTTTTTTTTTTTTTTTCAGTGATTTTTTTCATCTATTAGATTGTTAAAAATTATTTAAGGTAAAATAACTCATTTTATTTTACAAAAGGATTACATTTTCTTTTTATTCC
>JAKCPI010021363.1:0-111610 GCA_023213315.1 Euborellia annulipes
TGTCTCAAAAGGGGTCTGCCAAGGTGCAGTCTTGGCGCCGTTGCTTTATTCAATCTACACTTCGGACTTGGAATCCTATATGTCCCTTCCTAATGTTACGCCTCTTATGTTTGCAGACGACGTTTGCTTATATTCTAGGGTGCGCAATGATCAGGAGGGTACTGAAAATGTCATTCAAGCTATATCTAAGTTTTTGGAGTGGCTTGACTCTAAAGGACTTAAAATAGCGCCGTCTAAATCTACCGTGACTATCTTTTCCCGGAGACACAAGAATCCTCAGCTTGAGAATATTCGGGCTGGTGAATTATCATTCCCTGTTCGGAATCAAGTTAAGTTCCTGGGCGTGATTCTCGATAGAAAATTAAATTGGGCGGCCCAAGTTAACTCTGTAGTTCTAAAGTGTGAGAAGCGTATTAATGTCCTCAGAATGATGACTAGAACATGGTGGGGATCTGACCCAAAAATTTTGAAAATTCTTTATCAAGCTATTATTAGATCGCACATTGATTATGGAATTTTTGTTTATGGAGGTCTTAACAAAAAACTTATGAATAAGTTAAGTTCTATTCAGAATAAAAGCCTGCGCACGATCGTGGGTGCTATGAGATCAACTCCTGTCAACGCATTACAGGTAGAATGCAACGAGATGCCTTTGCATCACAGAACTGTATTATTAGGTTCCAGATTCATAGCAAGAAGAACCTACATAAGGGATCACCCAGTTCTACTCAGATTGATCAAACTAAACAGCTGTATGGATTCTCCATATTGGAGCCAATCGAAACCTGTTCCACCACTTATACGAGCTCTCAATATGTGCGATTCTTTTATGGACTTAATTGAGCAAAGTACTGTCCCTTATCAGTATAGTTTTGATAGAGAAATCCAGTCAGTTCGTCCCGATATTGATGTCTCCATTAGGATACCTGAGATATTATGGAATTCTCCAGTTGTGGACATCATTGTTCAGAGTCATGTTGAGTCAGTAAACCCCGGAAGTCGACTAGTTTTCACGGATGGTTCCAAGCACCTCAACGAAGATCGAGTGGGCGCTGCATTCTATGTTCCTCAAGAGGAGCTGGTCAGGATGTTTGCTCTCCCAGCAGAAGCTAGCATTTACACTGCGGAAGCTGTTGCTATTCTTGAGGCCATAAAGTTTGTCAACAACGAGAGAGATCAACTCTTTTCTATTATGACAGATTCTTTAAGTATTTTGAAAGGCCTGAGTAACTGTAATCTGGACAACTCGTCTCATCTCATTCTGTTAATTAAGAAAGAACTAGAGGAAAGTCGTAGAATGGGCAAAACAGTGAAACTCTTTTGGGTGAAAGGCCATATTGGTTGTTCTGGCAATGAGATTGCCGATAAGGCAGCCAACGATGCTGTTCATCATGCGGAATTGTCGCACTCGTCTCTTCCTGTCAGTGATGTGTTGGCAAGATTAAAGGATCTTGCCAACGCGGATTGGCAGGCTGAGTGGGATATCTCTTCACGTACCAGGGGATTCAGGTATTCATTAATAAACCCGAGAGTGGGCTCTTCCCCTTGGTTTTACAAGTTCAAGGCCGGGAGAGCCTTCTATACCTCCCTGAGTAGGATGAGATTTGGCCATGGTTGTTATCCTGCACATCTAAAGAGAATTGGTGTACGAGAGGAAGACGGGTGCATCTGTGATCCTGGAGTGGTTGCTGATTTGGACCATCTTCTCTTATCATGTCCTTCTCTGATCAGAAGTGAATTTGATGAATGGCTCAAGAAGAAGAAACTTCCCCGTCCTTTGAGTTTGTGCTTCCTTCTACAGGACTGTTTGAAAGATAACTATTTTAATATTTTCAATTTTTTTTTCTGCCAACAATATGCACATTTGATTAAATTAATTAAAATAATAATTATCTAATTACATATTCAATGATTTGTAGTACTGTTAAGTATTTTATTCTATTGTATTTTATTTTATTTTTTGTCTCTTAATTATAAAATATTATATATATATGTATATAATGAACAATCAACCTGTAAGAAATAAGATGTAAAAGGTGTAGCGGTGGCAAAAATGGCTGGTGGCCTAATGCCAACAGTTCTTTTAAATAAATAAATAAAATAATAGGTATCTCAGGATTCGCTTGACTGCTGACCAATGTGTTGGTCCTGGGTCTGCGTTGAAGCGACTCAGTGTTTACTGCATAGCATATATCGGGTCTGGATACCTGGCTGATAAACAGTCAACTGCCGACTGCTTCCTGATAAGGAACTTGGGACATATTGTTCCGTTCTTCTTGTGTATTTGGACACATCTTCTTGTTTAATTTTTCTTTGGTGTCCATCGGAGTACTAACTGTCTTGCAATCTTGCATTCTACATTTTTTCAGGATTTCTTCAATATATGACGTTTGATCAATATAAATTTTCTTTGCTTTTCTATCTCGTGTTATTTTGATCCCTAAAAAAATTTGGCCTCGCCAATATCTTTCATTTGAAAATTTTTCATCAGTTGCTCTTTAAGATGATTTTTGGATACTGGATTGTTGCTGAATATCAACAAATCATCTACATAAACTGAACAAATTAAAATATTTCTGTCTTCAATTTTGTAGTAAATGCAGCTATCTGTTTCTGATTGTTTCATTCCTAAGTCTTTCAGAGCTTCGCTAAGTTTAAGATTCCATATCCGGCTGGCTTGTTTAAGACCATACATAGATTTCTTTAACTTACAGACTTTGTTTTCAGAAAATTTGTAGTTTTCAGGTTGCATCATGTAGATTTCATCAGACAAGTCACCTTGGAGAAAGGCAGTGACGGCGTCAAGATGATCAATTTCAAGGTCGAATTCAGCGGCAAGAGCAAATAAATATCGAATTGAACTATATCTGATTACTGGAGAATAAGTTTCTTTATAGTCAATCCCCTTTTTTTGTGAACATCCTTTCACAACCAATCTTGCCTTGTAACTTACTACATTTACACTTCCATCTTTTTTTCTTTTAAAAATCCATTTACAGTTAATCGGTTTTTTATCGAATGGAATGTAGTTAACTCCCATGTGTTATTATCGATTAGCGCCTTGTATTCTGTATCCATTGCTTTTAGCCACTTATCCTTGTCATAGCAACTGAGCGCTTCTTCCACTGAAGAGGGATCTTCTATCTCATGTTCTTCGAGGCGTGTAGAGTACGTTACATAGAGTCTAGAGCCTTTGGTGGACGTCTCTTTCTTGCTTCTCTGCGTGGATTTTCTTCTGCACTTGCTGAGGATGTAGGTAAAGCCGGTGGTATATAATCTGGATCACTTTCAACTATTGTTGAATCAGTCGAATTCGTTGTATTCGATGAGTTGTTTAAAATTTCTTCAGACTGTTCTAAAACTGTGTCATGATTTTGCTCATCTTCGGTATTGTATGACATGTTTTCAGGAAAATAAAAGAAATTTTCTTTATTATTTAACTCTTTATTTGTTAAATATAAGCTTCCTTTTTCAGATTCAACGAAGGTGACATCTCTCGAGATTGTAACATCTTCGCTTCTCGGTATGTATAATCTGTAGGCTTTGTGATTCTGAGAATAACCTACCAGAATACATTTTTCAGCTTTGGGATCTAGCTTTCTTCTTTTCTGTTTTGGAATATGCATTAGTGCTTTGCATCCAAAAATACGCAAATGATTTAAATTTGGTTTTGTTCCTGACCAAATTTCAAAAGGAGTCTTTTCTGATATACTTTTAGTTGGGAGTCGATTTAGAAGATATTTGGCGGTGGATGCGGCTTCAGCCCAGAATCTCTTCGGAAGATTAGCTTCTATCAGCATACAACGAGCTTTTTCAATAATGGAGCGATTTAGGCGTTCGGCCTTTCCATTTTGTTCACTTGAGTACGGTGCTGACATTTGATGTTGTATTCCTGAAGATTGTAATAAGTTCAACATCTTGCGATTACAATATTCTCCACCTCCATCGGTTCTTAATGCTTTAATCTTGAACCCGGTTTGATTTTCCACAAAATTCATAAAAGCACAAAATTGTTCAAAGACTTGATCTTTTGTTTTTAGGAAATACGCGAATGTCATATGACTAAAATCATCTAGGAAGGTTAGTATATATCGCGATCCTGCCAGAGATTTTTCTTCTATAGGACCTAGTACGTCTGAGTGTACGAGTTCCAGTAGTTGAGATGTTTTGCTCGTACTAGACTTAAAAGGTAAGCGGTGGCCCTTTCCTTGTATACAAACTTCATATGCAGTTTGAGGACATTTATCTTTAAATTCAATTCCTGTGGCCATACCTTGTTTTAGTTTGTGTAGACTTTCAGGATTAGCATGCGCGAGACGCCTGTGCCATTCTTCTGCAGTTGCACCACACACAAGAGCGGATTGTTCAGAAACATTCCAGGTGTCCAATTTGAAAACATCTTCATCTAGAGTGCCTGTAGCTATAAGTTCTTTCTTAGAATTGAAAATCTTGCATGAATCATCATTGAATAAAACGGAGTTGCCTTTTTTTAATAACTGAGGAACTGATAGTAGATTTGTACAGAGTCCAGGAACATATAAAACATCACTAGCTTCGGCTATTGTTTTTCTGTTTCTGACTTTAATAGAAATGTCTAATTTACCAATTTTATTTGCAAATATTTCTTGGTTATTTGCCGTCTTTATCTTTGATGGTTTAATTTCACGGACATCATTGAAGAGAGACAAGTCATTGCACATATGGACGGTTGCAGCTGAATCTATAATCCAATTTGCTGAAGAGATATTTTTGCTTAATGATGAACTACTGTAAAAAGCACATTTTCTTTTATCTTCTTTTTTCTGAGGATTATCTGATTTAATTTTATTTTTGCAATCCCGTGCAAAATGTCCATAATTGTTACATTGGTAACATCGCGGTCCTTTGTTTGAATGTTTATTAACAGGTTTCTTTGATTTATTGCTGTATAGAGCTAAATTTCTGTTGCTGCTGCTATTTGTTCTTTCAGATAGAGAAGCATCCTGGAGCAATTTTGTTTTTATTGAATCGGCTGTTACTTTGATTCCTGAGCTCTCAATTCCCATTATCATCGGCTTGAATTCATCGGGAAGACCTGCTAATAATATCGTACCGATCCATTCGTCGTTTACTTTCATTCCCACACTTGACAATTTATGAGCGGTCATTATAATTTTATTTATATATTCTTCGAGGGATTCACTGTTTTCCAACTTTGTTGTTATCAAGCTTCTTAAAAGCCCAACACGTCTGGTAAGACCAGTGTCTTGAAAAGCACTTGTTAACTTGTCCCATGCCTCTTTTGCATTTTTGCTATCTTGAACGTGCACATAATTTATCGGTTCAATTAAGAGAATAATTTTCGATCTTGCTTTAATATCTTTCTTCGAATCTGTATTTTGGCCCGTTACACAATTCCATTAATCTTCATGTTCGAGATAAGTTTGAACGGCGAATTTCCATGTGTCGAAATTCTCTCTTCCTTTTAATTTTTCAATCGGAGGAATATTACTCGTGATCGACATTTTCGGTGGAAAGACGAATTAAAAAGTTTTTTTTTTTTTTTTTTTTTTAAATTATAAGCACTTGCCTGGCTTGACTTGATCTGGGCCCATAACCTGATGTTTGGAATGGATATTGTGGGCTGAACGAGACGAAAATATAGTTTGAACAGAGATTTATTAATTGGCGATTAAGATAATACAATATATATATCTGAATGAAAATTATAAGGAACATAAAAGTCCTGGAGTGGGAAAAATGGCGAACAAAACGTTGACGAGCGAGAACGAGTGAATGAAGCAGGGAGGTAGGAAGGGACATTGAGCTGAGAAGAGAGTCGACCGCCTACGTCACGGCTACGTCACGTCCGCCATCTTGGATTGGGCAAAACATTGAAATATCCATTGAACCCAATATAAAATTATATATAGTTTAATAAAGATTTTCAATATTATACTGACTTAATGACCATATCATTGGCCTTGGAAAAAATAAATATATTAAATAGAGTCAGACCAAAACAAGATTTTCAGCCGAAACCGAAACTTGTATTTCATATACAAAAATTGGCCGAAACTTTGGTCGGTTCCTAATATTAAATATATATATTTTCATCTAAATTTGTATTGTATCATACCGATGAAGGGAACAAACGTCCTCGAAGTTTCTGTAATTAAATAAATTAATAAAATTTCTATTCCAGTAGAAGTAGAAGACAGTCGTTTAATTGCTTTTAAAATTTCTATCAGGGGCGTATATAAGGGGGGGGGGGGCGGGGGCCCCCCCCGAAATTTTCAAAAACCTATACATATATAGGGATATACAGACATCAGCGCAACAAATTTTTCCGCAGGATGGAAAACTTTGGTTCCGCAAAAGAACAAATGTTCCGCAAAAAATTTCGTGTGAAAAAAATGTAGTTTCTTAAAAAAAATTTTTGAGTTCGGGCCCCCCCCCCCCCCGAAAAAAATTTCTATATACGCCCCTGATTTCTATATATTTTTTCTTTAATAATTCCTCACACTTATCAGCAAACCTACATACCGCCAAAAATGTTTGGGATAATGGGAAAAAATAGATCGTCAATTAAAAATCTTATAAAAATGTTTTTTAATTTGCTTTTATTTTACACAAGAAAAAATTGTCTTAATTCTTCTTAATGAAAAGAATGGAATTTCAAAATTTTTTTCTGACTTCCCATGTGAGTATTTATTTAACAAAGTTACCCAAAAATAAGCTTAGCACATATTAGGCCTATTATGTAATTCCCATATAATGTATCACTTCATGTATAATCATCACTTACGAGTGAAAAGTTATCTTCTTTGTAGTCTCTTCTAATTTTTGCCTTTTGCTTTTGTATTGTGGATCGGTACTGTTTTTTTGGAACAAACATAAGCCGAGAAATTAACGATGATTCTTCCTTTAAAAAAAAAATCCTTTATATGAGAAAAAATCAATAGAAATAAATAAATAATGTTAAAAAACTACCTATTTGATAGTAAAAAAAAAAAAAAATAGAAAAATAAAAGTTTTAACCTCAAAAGGAGTTGTCAATAAATTTAAAAATATATTAATTATTTAACTTCGATATAAGATAAATAAGGGCAAAATAATCATAAAAACATACCTTATATATTATATGATAAATAGTTGATATTATTAATTATTTATTCAATAATTATTCGCTTGTTATTTTGTATACTTTATATATATACTCTGTGCTTTATACACAGACAGGGAATAAACCATAGAATAGAATAAACACAGATTCTAATGCAAGCAGAATGCAAGGTTCTAATGTTTTGCCCAAACCAAGATGGCCGATAAGCTTCTTCACCCTCCCACTTCGGTCGACACTTACCTCGCCTATGTTCGCAGCTTATAGTCCCTCCATCAGAGTTGGGTTTTATACACAATTTTGCAGTTTTATACACAAATCGCGGATAAAACTTGTATAAAACGTATAAAATGTATAAAACGTATAATATGTATAAAACTCGAATGCGCATGCGCAAACCCGACGAGAAAGGAAATTCAAAACAAAATCATTTATGACTAGAATGACTTATATTTTTTATTATTTATAATATATAAAAACAAATTTTCAAAAATGCCAGGAGGAAGACCACTGATGATTGACAGAACTAAATTGATTTGGGTTTAACTGTGGTTTGTTTGCAAAAATTTTAACTTTTTGACCACAGAATGAATGGCCGAAGCGTTTATTGTTAATAATAACAAATATAAAAGTCTAAATTCTAAATTCAATTCAAATGAGATTGTCACAGATGTAACAACCTTTATAATCTTAGCTGAATTGTACCTGAAAGCCACAGAATGAGTGGCCGGACTAATGAAACTGCTAAAGCCTAAACACCAAAATTCTAAAATTTACCTTTTTAAATAATTTGTATAAAGTTTTTTCTAAAAAAATATAAATATACTAGACGGAAAGCCCCGCCTTCGGCGGGGCTTTCCGTCTAGGCAGGGGGCTGCGCCCCCTGGACCCCCTTGCCACCTACTTATATACATACCGGTACATACATTTTCCCTTTTCATTTTTATATAAATTTTAACGGTTAATTATTCATGAACTTAAGATTTTTTGTGAATCATATCCTTTCCGGGACTCTCCCGATACACAGACAAAAAATTTACGCGGATATTTTAGATTTCAAAATGTAAATAAATAAAAAAAATCGTAAACATGGGTAAATATTTATATTTTGTTACCTTGGCAACTATTTCTTCTAATTTTTATTTTTTTCTTATTTTAACAGTTAATTACTCATTAACTTATTGTTATTTGTGAAACAAAACCTGTCCGGGACTCTCACAAACATACACAGAAAATTTCATCATAATTGGTTCAGTCGTTTAGGAGGAGTTCAGTCACATACACACGTACAGAAGAATTATATATATAAAGATAATGATTGGGATTAAAAGATTAAAAAGCAGGAAATTGTTATTATCTTAGAAATAAATGAGTAAGGCTGTATGCACATTAATCGAGTAAAAACGTTTTCGGTCAAAACGTTTTGCTCGATGCCAACGCACACCGATCGAGCAAAAACGTTTTCGGGCAAAACATTTTGTTCGATGATGTCAAATCGTGACCAATTGTGTTTTGTCTCTTCGGTGTGCGTTGACCCATAGAAAAGCATTAAAAAACAGTTTCAGGCAAAAACGTTTTTGCTCGATCGGTGTGCGTTCAGCCTAAAAATAACAAAATATTTTTATGTATATATACAATGCATTTATTTATTATGTTACAATTATTAAACACTTCACAACCAGTGTACTGTAATACAGGTATTGTTTAAAGTTTGTTTATGCAATACCTTCTTATAATACTGTTAAGAACGGAGCCACTCAAATTATAGGAACAGGAAAAATAGAAATCTTTTATTTTCAGGAAAAACATAACATTAATAGTTTACAAATATATCTATATTTTTGCACACACTCCATGGAAACGATGTTGCCATATTTACAATTTTATTCATAACTTTGTATCATTTCTCCCTCCTTAAGACAGTTCTTCTTGAACTGTTCCATTATACTTTGCCAGGCGGTCCAAATGCACAACTTTAAATTTCGTTCTAGGATTTCTCTGAATCCTGTATACGAGGTCGTTAATTCTTTTTATTATCCGGCACGGACCTTCCCATGAGCATTGTAATTTCGGAGATCTTCCCTTCGTTCTTTGAGGATTATACAACCAGACCTGATCCCCTTCTCTAAAACCAGCAGAGTTGATCTTCCTATTATACTTCTCTTTAACCCTTTCAATTGTGGCTTTTGTCCTTTCCCTGGTGAGCTCATGAATATAGTCCATCCTCTTGCGTAAGTCCCTTACATATTCGTCCATTTCCCTTTGTTCATGTGTGTTTACACCGAAAAGGACGTCCGAAGGCAACCGCAACTCCCGTCCAAGAACTACATTGCTTGGTGTTTGTCCCGTACTATCATGGATGGAAGTTCTGTAAGCCATTAAAAACAGTTGGATAAATTCGTCCCAATTTGACTGTTTTTTGTCCACCATTTTTGCTAAATGGTCTCCCAAAGTTCTATTGAACCTCTCGACCATTCCGTCCGATTGTGGATGCAAGGGCGTTGTTCTCGTCTTATGAATTTTCAGAAGTTCACACACTTGTTGGAAAAGTTGAGATTCAAAATTCCGTCCCTGATCAGAATGTAATTCCAATGGAGTACCGAACCGAGAAATTAAGTTATTGATTAGAGTCTCAGCTATCGTTTTAGCCTCTTGATTGGGAATAGCATATGCCTCGGGCCACTTACTAAAATAATCAATCGCGACCAAAATGTATTTGTTACCCGAACGAGTGGTAGGTAACGGTCCCATTACGTCGATGGCTATTCTCTCAAAAGGATATCCGACTACGTATTCCTTCATTTTACCCCTACTTCTCGTCTTTGGTCCCTTCCTTGAAGAGCAAATGTCACATTTCTTACACCATTCCTCCACGTCAATCCTATAGTTGCACCAAAAAAATCTTTCCCTAATCTTGTCAGAAGTCTTGTTTACTCCTAGGTGTCCTCCTGACAGGAAGTCATGATAAGCTTGTAACACTTGCTTAACTTTAGCTTGTGGCACCAGCACCTGAGTGCGGAAGGACCTCCCATCCTCAGACTCCCAAATACGAACCAAGACTCCTTCCTCAATAGATATTGAGTCCCAGAGTGCCCAATATCTTTTGTGGGTCGGGCTAAGACCTGCCACTTCCTCCCAAGTTGGCCTTGCTCCCTTCTCTTTCCAACAGTATAAATCCCCCAAGATCGGATCCCCTCTTTGATCATACTCCGTTATATTTGATGCAACCCCATCTATCCTTGTTAACCTCACTTTAATTCCCTCCTTCCTCTCAGTTCGCACACAATGATCACAAGCTAACTTGCATGGCCTCCTAGACAAAGCGTCTGCATTCCCATGAAGCTTCCCGCTCCGATGTTGACTCTCAAAATCATACATTTGCAATTTCTCTAACCAGCGGGCCATTTGACCCTCCGGGTTTTTGAAATTAAGCAACCACCTCAAGGAAGAATGGTCACTTCTGAGTACAAATCTTCGCCCATACAAGTAAGAATGAAATTTCTTAAAAGTATCTATCACAGCTAATAATTCCTTCCTCGTTACGCAGTAATTCCTTTCCGATTTGGTTAACGTTCTGCTATGATAGGCAATTACATATTCTTCATCACCAATCTTCTGAGACAACACACCCCCTAACCCAAAATTACACGCGTCTGTATCTACAATAAATTGTTGATCAGGTTGAGGATAGGCTAAAATCGGAGCAGAACACAACAGATTTTTTAAATTAGAGAAGCTCTCTTGACACTGTGGAGTCCATTTAAATTCTCTTTTAGCTTCCGTCAACTGGAAAAGAGGACTAGCAACTGAAGCAAAATTCCTAACAAAGCGTTTGTAATAAGAACAAAGTCCCAAGAAACTCTTTACCTCGCCTTTGTCCCCAGGTATCGGCCACTCACTTACAGCTAACGTTTTATCCGGGTCAGTAGCTATACCCTCCTCGGAAACTATATGCCCTGAAAATTTTACTCTTGATTTCACCAATTCACATTTTTTAACGTTTAGCCTAAGATTCGCTTCCCGGAGTCGCTGGAATATATCCCCCAAATTACTCAATAATTGCTCGACCGATTTTCCTACGACAATGATGTCATCTAAATAAATAAAACACGTCCTCCCGTTTAACCCCCTGAGGACTGTCTCCATCAACCGTTCGAAAGTGGCTGGAGCGTTGCACAATCCGAAGGGCATCACATTAAACTCCCAAAGGCCTGAACCAGCAATAAATGCTGTTTTTTCCTTATCTTTTGGATGAACCTCGACTTGCCAGTAACCACTTTTTAAGTCAAGTGTCGAAAAATATTTCGAACCGCTGAGCGTATCTAAGGTGTCATCAATTCTAGGCAAAGGGTAAGAATCTTTGACGGTCACGTCGTTTAACTTACGATAGTCAACGCAGAATCTGGTGGACCCATCCTTTTTAGTAACGAGAACGACCGGAGATGCCCAAGGACTACGCGAGGGTTCAATGACGCCCTCTTGTTGCATTGCTCCCAGCATTTCCTTCACCTCCTGTTGCTTCACGAACGGAATTCGTCTTGAACGTTGCTTTATAGGATGTGGATCGCTTAACTCGATTTCATGCTTAACCATGTTCGTCCTTCCATAAGGATTTCCCGAAGTTGAGAATACATCGGAATAATCACTCAAAAGCTTCAAAATGCTCTTCTTTTCACCTTCATTTAATTTTTCACAAGAATCACAAGTCCGAATATATAAATCATAAATCTCCTTAGGCAGAACATAATCACTGTCCTTAGGGGTAGTTATTTTTATCTCCTTACAGCTTGAGATAAAAGGAATTTTTTTCCTTCCCAGGACAGCCACTCCCTGCTTCATGTCTAAAACAATTCCATGAATTTTAAAAAAATCTAGGCCAAGGATGCATTCATCAACAATATCGGCCACTAAAAAAACATGCTTAACTACTTCATTGGCTATTTGTATGTTAACCGGGGCCTCGCCATAAATAGGAGCTCTTTCACCAGTTGCCGTTTCTAAAAATGAATCATAACGAGGATTAATTTTCATTTCATCTATTAAATTGAATCTTATTAAGGATTTAGAGGCTCCGGTATCTAGAGTGAGAGTACATTCTTTATTCTCTAGAAACCCATTAATAAATAAATTTTGATAATTGTTCTCGAAGGAGGGACCATTCTCTTGATTAGTCAAACTCCGGCCCGCAAGATTGACTAATCGGAGTTTCCCTTCGGAAAAGTTTTCTTCAAAGCATTTCTACTCTTAAAACAAGAATCCCTTCTGTGTCCCTCCTCCCCGCAACCCCAGCAGATTAAATTTTGTCTCGAAGTCACAGGCTTCATTGTTTTCATAAGACCTACTAATTCCTCTAACAATTTCTCAGTCTTATTGGATGAAACTTCGGACACTTCTTTTATTTTAACGCTATTTGCAAGTTTTTTTGCAGTTTCAAACTCTAAGGCATGAACTAGAGCACTATTACTCGACTCGTGTCTTCCCATCCTAACTGTTTGCTGGACTTCAGGATCCCTAATTGCATCGATAAAAGTTTGAGTCGATATACTTTGTAAAATTTTAGACGGATAAGATGGATAGGCCAGATGCACCAACCTTTGAATATCGGCCTCCAGCTGTTGCAGAGTCTCGTCAGGACGTTGGCGACGCGACTTCAACTGCAGATGATAAACCTGTTGCAAATGTTCATCCCCAAAGCGGAGTTCCAACGATCGGACGATTGCGTCGAAACTTTCCTGCTTATCTTTAGGCAAGGTCTGCAACTGCTCGAGCGCAGGTCCTCTCAATGAGACAACAAGAGCAGTAACTCGCTCATTCTCGGTCCAACAATTATTCTTAGCCAGGGATTCAAATTGCCTAAAATATGTTGACCATGCAGAGCTTCCATCGAAGATGGGAGTTTTCAATGACAAAGCATTCCTATGGCCGTTTACCACCTTTGTCCTGTTCAAGTCTTCCATCTTATTTTCTAGCGCCGAAAATTGCTCTTTCAAGTCTTTAATAGAATTGCTGGTTCCTGAATTCAATTCCTCCAATTCCTTCTCAATACTCGTGAATCTATTACCAATTGTTTCCAACTTCCTATCCAGCCTGTTAGAAATCTCATCTTGGCCCATTTTCATATCTCTCAAAAGTTCAAATATCTCATCCATTTTTGACATGTTCCTCGTAATCATCCGCACTTCTGACACCAAATGTTAAGAACGGAGCCACTCAAATTATAGGAACAGGAAAAATAGAAATCTTTTATTTTCAGGAAAAACATAACATTAATAGTTTACAAATATATCTATATTTTTGCACACACTCCATGGAAACGATGTTGCCATATTTACAATTTTATTCATAACTTTGTATCAATACATTTGGCATGAACTACACATAAACAAGATTCAGTATATTCATACTTATTATCTTGACATTTAATAATTCTTTTTTGGATAATTTTATAGAATGGAAGAGAGCAAGTACAGATGCAGCAAATAAAGAGAGGCTTTGGATGCCAAATGCCGGACAAAATTTTATTCGTCCATCCTCAGTCCTGGTAAGCTTATACATAGAACTGAGAGGCTGAGGATGGACGAATAAAATTTTGTCCGGAACGTCTCCTTTTCGGCATCCAAAAGCTCTCTTTATTTATTTATTTATTTATTTAACATCTTTTATTTGCTGCACCTGTACTTGCTCTCATCCATTCCATAAAGATGAGATGCTTTCCAAATGTTTGGAAAATGCCTTTTGAAAGAACAAATTAATAAAAAATTAAAAACAGTAGTACAGTTATTTCTTCTTTATCTATTATAGAAACCAAAACAAATATGACTTTTAAATATTTTAAAATCTAGAGGTAATAGATTTGCACCACCTGTCAGACTTCCTGTCAGACTGTCCACTTTTCGGGCCATATATATTCTAAAATTAGTTTCCATACGTTTAGTTCCTTGTCAGAAACCTAAAAAAAGTAAGCAAACTAAATTTAATTATTTGATATTAATTAATTAAAGAAAATAATAAATATACTTACAAATGAATTGACAGCTGTAGGTTAGGTTTCCATATTTAATTTTTGAATTTCATTTTTCAATTATTTTAACGGATAAAACTAGGCCTATGTATAAAATGTAAAAAACCAACCTTCCGGAAAAAACAGCTTAAAAGCTTTTATGTCATATTTTTTAATGTTTTAGAGCATTGAGGACGTTGTTTGCTTTTTATTTAGTGAATAATATAATCAAAATGTTAATAAAATAATTGAAAAATTAAATTCAAAAATTATCTAAAAATCCAGAAAAGTAGCTCATTCCCCATTTGGGCGATTTTTTTTTTTTTTTCTCCACCGCTTACTGTTTAGTTGGAATTACGGCCATAGAGAGCGTTAATTTGACACAAAATTTCTGTTCAATTTTTGCGCGCAAAGCTAGTTTGCAAAAACATATTGAAGGGGGCGTAAAACTTATAGACAACTTTTAAAATGGAGCTGTCCAATCTTGATATGTGTATGATCTGTGGGCTAATCTTCTTTTTCTCTCCTTGAAATCTTAATTCAATGTCATTTTCGAAGCTTTCTAATATTTATTTTCTATTGTTTAACTACTCTTACTATTGACATCTATTAGAAAAATAGAAATCGATTTAATAACATTCTTTTTATTATATCGAAAAAAATTAAAATAAATAGGAAAAAATTCTTTATATACCAAAATTTTATATATGTTTATTTACACAATTTTAAGTATCCTTTTTTATATTCTGTATAGATAGAATAAAAGAGAAGAGAAATAAAAATATTATTTATAAATTGCTTAACATTTTTTCTCAGACCGGATTGCATGCGTTTGTGCTTATTTTTAGAATGTCTTCAGGAAGACCCATAAAATGTGTCGTCGTCGGCGACGGAACCGTCGGGAAGACTTGCATGCTCATCTCTTATACGACAGATAGTTTTCCAGGGGAATATGTTCCAACTGTGTAAGCTAACCTTCTTTTCTATTCATTATATAAATTAAAATTAAATTGGAAATTTTTAATAATGTTCTTGTTGTTAGATTTGACAATTATTCGGCCCCGATGGTCGTAGATGGAATTCCAGTTAGCTTAGGCCTTTGGGACACAGCGGGACAGGAGGATTATGATCGACTAAGGCCTCTTTCTTACCCTCAAGTAGGTCAATTCATTTTCAAACTTTGCATATCTAATTTTTATTATTTATTTAAATATAATTATATCTACACACGATTATACTTATTATTAGTCGTTGTGCCATATTAAATAAATTTTTAATTTAATGATTATTTCTAATTCAGGTCTGGTTAAAAAATAATTTTTTTTAATGGTACTCGTTGCATTTAAACAAATTCATCCTTCAACATATATATATATTTATCATGCAACTTATAACATGTAATGTTTAAAAGATATTTTAATAGCAGAAGGTCTCTAGCACCAAATATTAGTATCAAATGTACATAATCGGTGATAATTAAACGTTTCTAAGTGGTAAGAATGAAGAAGTATATATTTAAGGACGGAATCGTAAGCCGTAAGCTGAATAAGTCAACAAAATTGTTTTTATTCATTTTAGTTATCTATTCAGCCATTCACCCCTTGATATATGTTTGTAATTCCTTATTCCATAAAAAAAGGACACCTATATTACATGATTTTGATGCAAAATTATTTTGCTTTCAAAATATCAAAGAAAAGTAAAGATGAGGTTTTTAAAAAAATAATCAAAAGGGAGTGAAGAATATTCCTCCGTATCCCATAACAGTCGTAAGATTTAATATATTTATCATATTTACAAACTAATTGAGCCCAGTGTTTGATTCTGAACTCTCACTGAGAATATTGCTTATTGCCTATTGTTTAAAATTCAGCCTCCATGCTGCTCAATACAGTGGCGCAACCAGGAGGAGTTTTTAGAGGTTTAACCCCCTCCCCCATACCCCCAGGAGAGAAAAAAAATTAAAATTCCTATATATTATATTAGATGTAAAATTTATAAACATGGGAAAATATTTATATTTTGTTACAATGGCAACTATTTTTCTTATCCTTCCTATTAAATGCAGTAAGCGTCACAAGTGCCTGAACTGCTCGAGAGCGGAACCTTGAACTTAGTCAACCAAATTTTTTAAAATAAATCTTTTTTTAATGCAATTGAAGAGGAAAACCTAATTTTATGATAACACTGCTGAAATCCAAGCATTTTGGTTGCCTAAGCTCAAAGCTCCCCTTTCGATCAGATTGTCAGAAGCACTTGTGGCGCCCACTGTACAAGAGTAAAGTGTGCTTCAAACAATTTTGAGGGCAAAATGTGAATATACATTTTAAAGAACACCTAAAAAATAATTGGTTATTGAATTTTAATTAAAAGAGCGAATTTTGAGAAAATCAAAAAAAAAAAAAACTGAAAAAGTGCTTCAGTAAAGTACCAGTATTTTTTAGGCCGATTTTGTTCAAAAGCTTTTTCCCGCCTCAGAGGTGGGATTATAATATACTTAATTATAATATTTCAACCTCCTAGCTCTTTTCGTTGTTGAGATATTTTGTTCACAGACACACAAACAGACCATGTTGCGAGAACCACTTTTTTGGACTCAGGGTCACAACGTGTATATCCATCAAAATCTCGACATCGAATTTTTGACATGAAATCAATGCTTTCTCTCTAATTATATATATATAATTAGATTTATTTATTCAATTTAAATAATGGTGCTTCGCGTTGCTGAAAGATTTGTTACATTTATTTACAAGATATTTATTTATTGTTACTTTTGAATCAATATTTTAAAAGATTACAATTTTCATTATAATTTTGTTTGTGCTTATCTTTATGAAATTTATTTGGTCCATAGGCTGTTGACGATGATCTTGGGAGTGTCAGTGGCGAGGATCCAATTTTCATGTTGAGTTTTGTGCCCGTTGGCCTCTCGTTCTGGCAGAATATGATATACTTTTTGATGTTATGGAGTTTTTGCACCCATTTAGTGCGGAGTCAAACTTTTGAATGGATTTTGCTGGATGGTATAAAATATGAGGGAGTTTATCTAGTAGGGGCAGGCATATTCACCTAGAGATCCCCCTAGCTAGATGGACAAGGCTTCAGCATCCAAGTTGACTGAATTAGGTTATTAGGATACTGAACAAGAGCCAGTTTAAGGGTGCGATCACACCGGGACCTGACTTGTGTTTACTGACTGGAGTTGTAGCCGAATCCGAATTGAGGGGGGTCACACACTAAAACTTGACTGGAGTGATGTAATCTTACTTCTCTGTTATTTGGTATATAAGTATGTCGAAGGAGTAAACAATGCTTTTTACTTGAATGATACTATTTTCCTTCCCAGCAATTTATTTCTAAATAAACTTAATAAAACTAATTATCGTTATATCAAGAAATATTTTTACTAAATTTTTATATAATATAATTGACTATTTAAAAAATAATATCTTATTAATTTAAAAAAATTTGTAATCTATTTGTTTTGACTTAACATATTTTCCTGCAATTTTTAATAAAAAATAGAAGTTATCTCAAAATTATTATTTATTTGTATTATTATTACTTAAATAAAGCCCTATATTGCCAAAAATGTCTTTATTAAGGAACCGATCAAACAGCTGATTGAAAAAGTCGGCCATGTTGGCTTCTCAGTAGGGCTGGACGGTAAACCGGTTTACCGGTAAAAACCGGTAAAAATTTTTTACCGAAAACGCGGTAACGAACCTCTAATTCGGTAAAAACCGGTTTTTCTCGAAAGTCGGTAAAAACCGGTTTTTCTCGAAACTCGGTAAAAACCGGTTTTTCTCGAAACTCGGTAAAAACCGGTTTTTCTCGAAACTCGGTAAAAACCGGTTTTTCTCGAAACTCGGTAAAAACCGGTTTTTACCGTTAGTCGGTTTTTCTCGAACTCGGTAAAAATCTGCTTTTCTCGAAACACGGTAAAATCCGTATTTTCTTTATTTTATCGAATTGATTTCAAGCTTATATTCAGTTTTAGGAAGTGTAATTTAAGATTCTTTTTATTTTTTTTTTTTTATTGAATTATAATAGAAAAAAAAAATCTTAAGTGTCTTCATACAAGAAAATTTGTTTAACTTTCTCTTATTTCGTATGGGAATATTCAGGTAGACTGATCAACTCAAATTGATCCAGGACGCCCCTATTTTTGAGATTTGAATAACTTGGCCCCCACTAGTGCAAATTTGATCAAAATTGGAATTTAAGCTCAGGTTAGAATCTAAAAGAGTATGATCAACTCAAAACGATCCCGGACCCCCCTAATTTTGAGATTTGAATAACTTGGCCCCCACTAGTGCAAATTTGATGATAATTGGAATTTAAGCTCAGGGTAGTATATAAAAGGCTATAATCAACTCAAATTGATACCGGACGCCTCCCCCACCCCAATTTTTGAGATTTGAATAACTTGGCCCCCACTGGTACAAATTTGATGATAATTGGAATTTAAGCTCAGGGTAGAATCTAAAAGACTATGATCAACTCAAAATGACCCCGGACCCCCCCTAATTTTGAGATTTGAATAACTTGGCCCCCACTAGTGCAAATTTGATCAAAATTGGAATTTAAGCTCAGAGTAGAATCTAAAAGAGTATGATCAACTCAAAATGACCCCGGACCCCCCCTAATTTTGAGATTTGAATAACTTGGCCCCCACTAGTGCAAATTTGATGAAAATTGGAATTTAAGCTCAGGGTATAATCTAAAAGACTATGATCAAATGAAAATGATGAGCCCCTACATTTCAAATTTCTTCGAATTTTATCTATTGGGGCGAATTCAAAACTCAAAAATTGTGGAAGAGGGGGGGGGTTGGGGATCATTTTTAGTTCATCATAGTCTTACTCTGAGGTTAAATTCCAATTTTCATTAATTTGCACCCGAGGGGTCCAATTTTTACATTGATTAAAGAAAAAGAGAGAAACGAATATAATAAAAATAATAAAATTAATTATAGGCTCATAATAAATTTAATATTTGTAATTTTTTCAAGCCTAAGTAGATTAATTAAATTGAAAATTTTTTTCTGATTTCAATGATATATAGATATGATAGGGTATTTTTATTTTATCTAAATAGGCTATATTTAATTAAAATTAAATTTGTATATCAATAGGTAAATATTTATCTTTTTATTTTTTTTAGCAGAAAAAAAACAAAGTTTATAAAATGTAGGCTTATAATTAGGGCTCGGATTTATAGGCACTAAAAATCTTTAAAATAGGCAGGCAACTAAGCACTAAAAATTATTAAAATAGGCACTTAAAAAGGCATTTATTGTAAAAATAGGCACTTAAAAAGGCACTTAAAAGGAAGAAATTAAGAAATAATATAAAAAATTTTAAAAATTGATGTCTTATTTTTGGTAATCTGGTGTGACTGGTCGCACAGCACACAATTTTTTTCTTAATTTCGGATATTTAAAGGCGCATTCTGTACTTGTTTGCCAGAATATAAATAGAAATCAAATTTTTAAGTACTAATTTTTAAAATTTTACATTAAAAATAATTTTTTTTTTTTCGAAAAAAAAATTTTTTTTTTCAAATCTCGGGGGGGGGGGGTAATTACACCCTTTACCCCCCCTTGAAATATTTTCTTGATAATTCAAAAAATTTTAAATTTAGACTATGTATAGCTCGTAAAAAATTGAAATTGGCTATTTGAACTTAAAATAGGCACTAAAAAAGGCATTTATAGATGAAATAGGCACCAAAACCCAGAATTGGCCAAAATAGGCATTATAGGCACTAACAAATGCTTCTTCTTTTATTCAGAATTTCATGAAACCTATACATATCATATTGGCCTAAATTTTAAGCCATAAATTAAAAAAAGGCAAATAGGGCGAAATCCGAGCCCTACTTATAATAAATTTTATTGCGCGCCGCTGAATGTCGGAGAGAGAGAGAGCGAGAAAGAGAAGAAACGAAATGGTGTTAGCCCTCCCTCCCTTCCACTCAACCCCTCACTTGAAGCATGTTTGTCTAAAATTTTTTTATTAAATACATACGTATTTAAAAAAGTTTTAATAATTATATACCTACTTATTTCATAAATCCCTTATTTTGAAAGGATTTTTGGTATATACTGGTATTCAAAAATATTCTCCCTGAGTTCATATAATGTGAGTGTACCAGGTGTTCCGGGTTCGTTTCCCATTTAAAGCGAGAAAAAGGTATTTCAAATGAATTGGCGTCCAAGCATTTTAAGAAAACGAGAAAAATTCGATAAAAACAGCCCTACGGTAAAAAAATGACTTTTAGTTTTATCGGCCTGCGGTAAAAACAGATTTTTCTCGAAACTCGGTAAAAACCGGTTTTTCTCGAACCTCGGTAAAAATCTGCTTTTCTCGAGACACGGTAAAAACCGGTTTTTCTCGAAACTCGGTAAAAACCGGTTTTTCTCGAACCTCGGTAAAAATCTGCTTTTCTCGAGACACGGTAAAAACCGGTTTTTCTCGAAACTCAGTAAAAATCTGCTTTTCTCGAGACACGGTAAAACCCGTAATTTCTCTATTTTATCGAAAGATTTCAAGTTTTAGCTTTAAGAAGTGTAATTTAAATTTTTTTTTTTTTTAATTGAATATGAAAAAGAGAAAGTAAAAGAAATCTGAAGTGACTTTATACAAGAAAACTTGTTTTACTTTCTCTTATTTCGTATGGGAATATTTAGATAGACTGATCAACTCAAATTGATCCCGGACGCCCCTATTTTTGAGATTTGAATAACTTGGACCCCACTGGTGCAAATTTGATCAAAATTGGAATTTAAGCTCAGAGTAGAATCTAAAAGAGTATGATCAACTCAAAATGACCCCGGACCCCCCCTAATTTTGAGATTTGAATAACTTGGCCCCCACTAGTGCAAATTTGATCAAAATTGGAATTTAAGCTCAGGGTAGAATCTAAAAGAGTATGATCAACTCAAAATGATTCCGGACCCCCCCTAATTTTGAGATTTGAATAACTTGGACCCCACTAGTGCAAATTTGATCAAAATTGGAATTTAAGCTCAGGGTAGAATCTAAAAGAATATGATCAACTCAAAATGTTTCCGGACCCCCCCCCCCTAATTTTGAGATTTGAATAACTTGGCCCCCACTAGTGCAAATTTGATAAAAATTGGAATTTAAGCTCAGGGTAGAATCTAAAAGAGTATGATCAACTCAAAATGATCCCGGACCCCCCCCTAATTTTGAGATTTGAATAACTTGGACCCCACTAGTGCAAATTTGATCAAAATTGGAATTTCAGCTCAGAGTATAATCTAAAAGACTAGGATCAACTCAAAATGATGCAGCCCCTCTATTTAAAATTTCATCGAATTTTGTCTATTGGGGGCGAATTTATTCAAAACTAAAAAATTCAGTAGGGGGGGGTCGGGGATCATTTTTAGTTCATCATAGTCTTACTCTGAGGTTAAATTCCAATTTTCATCAAATTTGCACCCGAGGGGTCCAATTTTTTCAAAACTCATATATAAGGAGAGAAGGGTTGGGCTTTGCGAAAATTGGACGGGGCAAAAATTATTTTTCTTAATCGATTAAAGAAAAAAGAGAGAAACGAATATAATAAAAAAAATAATAAAATTAATTATAATAATAAATTTAATATCTGTAATTTTTTCAGGTCTACTTAGATTAATTAAATTGGAAATTTTTTTCTGATTTTAATGATATATAGATCATGATAGGCTATTTTTTATTTTATCTAAATAGACTATATTTAATTAAAATTAAATTTTTATATCAATAGGTAAAAATCTATCTTTTTATTTTTTTTAGCAGAAAAAAAACAAAGTTTATAAAATGTAGGCTTATAATAAATTTTATTGCGCGCCGCTGAGTGTCGTAGAGAGAGAGAGAGAGACAAAGAGAAGAGAGGGACCCCCTCCCTTAGCCTCTCCCTTTCACTCTTGCGTCTCTTCAAATATGTTTGTCTAAAATTTTTTTATTAAATACGTACGTATTTAAAAAAGTTTTAATAATTATACTTATTTCATAAATCCCTTATTTTGAAAGGATTTTTGGAATATATTCAAAAATATTCTCCCTGGGGTTCATATCTTGTGGGTGTACCTGAGGTCCCGAGGTCGCTTCCCTTTACAAGCGAGCAAAATGTATTTCAATTGAATTGGCTACCAAGCATTTTAAATTAATTAATTATTACTGATGGGGTCTAAATGGCTTTAGATGCGAAAAAGACCTTAAAGGAAATATAAAAATTACACTTGGAAATGCTACTGTATATATGTGAAGTGTATAATTTTATTAAAGTGATGAAAATTCAAGTAAAAATATGGAAAACGAGAAAAATTCGATAAAAACAGCCCTACGGTAAAAAAACGACTCGGTTTTTACCGTAAGATCGGTAAAAACCGGTTTTTCTCGAAACTCGGTAAAAACCGGTTTTTCTCGAAAGTCGGTAAAAACCGGTTTTTCTCGAAACTCGGTAAAAACCGACTTACGGTAAAAACCGGTTTTTACCGACTTTCGAGAAAAACCGGTTTTTTTTTCATTATCGAGGTCGGTAATGAAAATCCATTACCGTCCAGCCCTACTTCTCAGCCAGCCGGAGTCAGGTCCCTATCCAACAAAATTGGTTAGCCACCAGAGTCCGTATCGTGACGTAGCTCCGCTCAACTCCGTTTCGGCAGCAGTGTGTGCACCTCCATAGAAATACATAGGTTGGGTCCGCCACCGGACTCAACTCAAGTCAAGTCAGGTCCCGGTGTGATCGCACCTTAATACTGAGAGACCCCCTTGAACAGTGGATGATGATAGATTGATTGATCAATTCATCTCGGGCCGTCAGACCCAGCGCCTTATATAGGGCAAATTCTCCCTTCTTCTGCGTTCGACGATAGGGGCAGAAGTGGAGAATGTATGTGATCACCGATGAGTAACCAGGGGGTGAGGGATCGTCACTAAGACTTGTGTCCTTATTTGGTCAGAACGAAATGTTTTCCTTTCTTTTGCTTGGAGGAATGGGGAGGTTGAGATCATCTATGACATTGGTTCCCAACCTTTTTTGATACGCGGCCCACTTTTTCCGTTAAAAAAAACGCTGAGGCCCAGTGTATATATATAATTTGATATAAATATATATAATTTTTATCTTTTCTTAGACGTCCGCGGCCCAGTTCCAATCAGCTCGCGGCCCACAACTGGGCCGCGGCCCACGGGTTGGGAACCGCTGATCTATGAGATCACGAGGGTGGGGAATTGCATCACATCACGCACTTGTGGAAAGGGGATAGATGATCTCACACTTGGGGCTTGATTTCACAATATTAGAAAAAAGTTTTATTTTTTTTAATCACTGATTTTAATTTATTCAAATTAACTTCATTTTTCCCTTACATCCCCCAAGTTATTTGTATTAAATTTTGACACAGGGAAAAATTTAATAAGCACTTATCACTTTATAATTATATATCAGATAAACACTTGTTTAAAAATACTTAAATACAATTTAAACAAAAATTTTAATTATTAATTAACATTGGTACTGGTCTTAACTCAATGTTTCTCATAAGTAGTAAATTGAAATCATTTTATATATATATATTGAATTTACATTTGAGAAAGAATTCTCCTTCCATCCACAATTCAAGACTAGACCCATCACCCGACCGACAATGGCCACCAGTGAAAGCCCTTGATTCATCCACCTCATACAATCGTTCATACAGACTAACATAAGAAGCTTTAACACTGTTAAGCAACTTGAATCCGCCAATGAAGGCACAAACACCGCGTGTGAATTCTTTTCTTTTCTTAATTTACTTCTTCTCAACTCAACAACAATAAACTCAAACATCAACAAACATTACAAATGTTACCTTAATACCACAAAGCATTACTTCTTTATTCCTTCCTTACTTCAATAACACAAAGATTTATATATATGTTGAAATATTATTACAAATAATATTTTGTTTTATAAAAATTTACTCCTTATTTCAAAACCACAAAGATTTATATATATGTTGAAATATTATTACAAATAATATTAAAAAAAAAAAAAAATTATAGATTGATTAAAAAATTGTTGGGATCTACTGCCCAGTTTGGATAAATTATTCAAAGAAATTCACACCGCTAGTGTTGCACACCCAATTTGACTAAATTCTTGCCTCAGTGAAAACTGACATTTAGTAAATCATTTAAAACAAGATTGACTTGAAGATGCTCAAAATCAATGACTCCCAATGATAAACAAGATCGCACAAGCAACAAGTCCAATCACAATTTGTGAATATTGGGAAAATTATTAAGTTGAAATTAAAAATTTGATTTAATTAATCTTAAAAAAATATGTTAGAAAATTTGTTCTTTGATTTCAATTACTTTCATGACTCCACATTGAGTTATAATTTTGGTATTATAACAAAAAAAATATAAAAATATAAAATAATTTAAAGTGATCAATTTAAGATGAGCAAGTTATTTATTTTAAGTTTACTTTTTAAATGAAAACAATTTGTGTTAAAAGTATCATATATATATATAGCAAGATAATATTTATTCAAGTTTCATTTAAGATTTATTTATTTATTCATTCAAATTTTCATTATTCGTTTATAGTTTACTTTTTCTTGAATAATTATCAAAAAAAAATTTAAAGTTACAAAAAAAGAGATTTAGTTGAAATATCATTACAAATAATATTTAAAAAAAAAAATTATAGCTTGATTAAAAAAATTTGAGTTTAGTAAAGAATATGCATCTTTTAAAATTTAAAATTTGAAAATTGTTTAAGAAAGATTTCATTTATGTTAATTATACATTCATAGAAAAATATTTATTTATTTTTTTTTTTAATTGAATACATTAGAATATCAAAAATATAAATTGACAGCTATAGATCTACAATTTTTTTTTTTTAAAGTTTTTTTTTTATAACCTTGGATTACAAATATTGATGCATATTTAAAAAATTTTTATAATTGTTTCAAGGAAACTTGAAATTTTGTTGCTAGATAATTTACTTGCTCTTAAAAAAAACTTTCTTAATTAAAATTATATAAATTGTTTGAAGAATACCACCTCACTCCCACATAGATATTCCTAATCAGTTCAATCAAAATATTGACAATAAATAAAAAATTACACCAATTCTCAGTACTGAATGATTAATTACATCAAAGAAAAAAATTCTTTAATAATAAGAGAAAAAAAAAAGAACAAATGATATCAAGAACTAGGGGTATTTAAAACTAGGGGTAGTCTGTACACTGGGGGGTTTTATTTTTTTTAATCACTGATTTTAATTTATTCAAATTAAATTCATTTTTCCCTTACAATTATATATATGTATAGGTAAGAGAAAGTAAAAAAAGCAGCCTGTGCTTTTATTTAAAAAAAACTAAACTGTATAAAAAATAAAAATAATAAGTTTATTTTAGAAGATGAAATAAAAACATGACTTGTTTTCGCCCCGAATAATTTTATTTCCTATGTCGACGTTTCGGGGACTAAACGTCACCTATTCTCAGGACCTATATTACAAGCAATACATACAGTGGCGGTCCCAGGATTTTGTCAAGGGGGGGGGCCCAAATTTTTTTTTTTTTTTTATTCATTTAAGCTCTTTTTTAGTGCAGAAAAGGCAATTTAGACCTAGTTTATCATGTTTTAAGAGACCTCTCCAAAGATAGGCTCAAAAAAACTTTTTTAAGGGTTGAAAATTTGAGAAACGTATTTTTTCTCATCTATAAAATTTTACCATAACGAGGAAAAAAAAAAATTAAAAAAAGAAAAAAAAATTGATTTTTGACGGATTTGAAATTTTTAAAAATTTTGCGCTACCATTAAACATTTTTTTTTAGCTCATCTTAGGAGAAGTCTTTTAAAACATGATAAAACATATTTTCCTTTCATACGAGACTCGGAAAAAAAAATTAGTCGGCTTTTTTCGCCACCCTAGTGAAAAGGCAGTGGCGCATACCAGAAGAGTAGTAGGTAATAGGGTTGATATTTATTTAGTTCCGGATTCAAAGTAACATTAATAAAGAACTGTATTCGTTTGCAAAATTTATAATATGCTAGTCTGAAAACAAAAGGGTTCAATTTTGAAGATTCGTCTCAGAACCTATTTCGCTGGTCATTGTCCGAAGATAATTTAAGAAGGATGTAGACCAGAAATGGGCAACAATTGTATTGTTTAATTTGAACAATTCCAAAATGATCCGCCACTCTCGCTTAGTAGCCATCTTTAAAAAAAAGTCTTAATACCCACATTTTAAAGGAACTCCTGTACAGTGGCTTAACGTATTTTAGCTGGGCCCTCAACCTTTTTTCGGGCCCCATTGTTAAAGGGAATAATTTACAAATAAAACCATGAAATTTTTTAAAAATATATATTTCTACATTACACAAACAATCAAAAATCATTTGGTATCCAAATGGCTTAAATAAAATCATCGAATTGTCTGGGATCCGAACCCGCGACCCTTGGAATACAAGGCTAGCACGCTAACCGTAATAGTAGTTAATTAGAAGGAAATGTATATTTATTTAGGCCTAACTTACTAATACTTACATCACAAAAAATCAAAATGAATAATAATGCCATTAAATAGGAATAAATATTTATACATTTAAAAAACCTATTTTGTTTTTGCTTTCTTTGATGCAAACACTTTGGTAACTACGTTAAGATCCAGTTTTTTAGTCCGCCCGATCCGACCCGCGGGCCCTCCGCGGCATTTGGGAGATGTACGTTACGCCACTGCCCCTATACAATGTAGAGAAATATTTGAGCTAAAATATATATATATACTGTATATATATATATATCGTTGGCTTACAAGAAAACATGTCAAAGTCAAAAATTGATTATTTGTAAAAAAAAAAAAAATGACCAAATATACTGAAATATCATGAATGATATTCATACCTAGGGTTAGATAACCATTATTTATTGAGGCCAGATCCAGACAGACGACTTCAGGGGATCTAGAGGGTATGGAAAAATTTTTGAAAATTAGGCATTGAAATTTGCATTTTTAGCTATCTTGAGACGTGAAAAATTTAAAATTTTTTTGTTTAGTTTTAAAATATTAAATAAAAGTTTTGAATTTTTGTCTGTCCAAAGGGGGGGGCCCGGGCCCCTCTGGGCCCCCCCCCCCTGGGACCGCTAGTGAATACATATGAGAAACTTTTTAAATTCACATCAATCACACTCAATAGACAGAAAGGAATTAGAAATACCACTATACTTACAAAGCTGTTAAAAAATTCATAGAGCTGCCTCCTTCAGTTGTTAAGTAAGTAAGAATGTTAGTATATTTCTGAATGTACAGTGAGCGCCACAATTAAGTCCCCACCCAGTGTCTACCTGCCTTTAGAGCCTTACGCGTAGGCAACCATTTACGGATGTCTGTCTATTGAGTTGCCTTAAAATGGACATTCCCCCTGCAATTCTATTCTATAGAGAAAATTTTATTCTTTCTCACCCATCTTTCTCGCCTCAGGAGTTTCTTCCTCGCTGTCGTCACGGCCCGGATCCTTTCAACAGCGTGCTGCTTGATGGTTAGGAGCTTAAGGGGGGAGTTCCAGAGGCCTCAACTACAAAACCATATAACCCGATCAATTTTGAAGATATCGACCTCGGATTTTTTTAAAATAAAAGATAATTAAAATATTAACCCTTTATCGTTGTCCTTTTTTGGATTTTCTCAAAAAAATTTTTTTTGACAAGAATAAACTCAAAAACAAGGCATTAATCAAAAAATCGGGGAATGACACGGGGTAGGTAATTAATTTTTAAATCTATTTGTTAAAATTTAATAATTTTTTGGTCTATTATTTTTGAGTTATTCAGTTTTTCAGAATTTCTATAAAATCACCTACTTTTAACCATTTTAGTTCAACGTTTTTCCGCCAGGTAGCGCTAAAAACTTTGTATATAAACTTTACTTCTCTCTCTTATGATCTTTGCTTCTTTCTTAAGAGGCGCACTTTTGAAATATTATATTAAATATATTAAAATGGATTTATATTAAAAACTATATTCTATTAATTTTCTTACAAGTACGATTCAATTCTCTCCTTATAATATTATTTATCATTTCTATTATACAAAGTAAAATTATTTTTTATTTTTTTAGCGTTAGAATTATGTATAGAGATTTTAAAAAATAATTATTATGCGTAGGCAGAAAGCCGTTTATGGCACGTCTAAATGACCTCCGATTGGGATGAAACTTAAAATTTATATGTATTATAACTATCTGCATATTTTTACGGGGTCGGCGTTAAAAATAATTTGAACATTCTAAATAAAAGCCGTTTTAGAGACCAATCAAAATCTATTTTGCTCTATATCTCTAAAACTGTGCCTGATGGAAAAATTCTAACTACATATCTGAATTCAGAATGAAAAAATGTACTAGGTTCACTTATCAGATTTCTTGTGAAAAAAACCTTGTCGGCTAGTGATATTATCTTGCTATATATATATATATATATGATACTTTTAACACAAATTGTTTTCATTTAAAAAGTAAACTTAAAATAAATAACTTGCTCATCTGAAATTTCTCACTTTAAATTATTTTATATTTATATATTTTTTTGTCATGATACTAATATAACTCAATGTGGAGTCCATGGGCGTACCCAGGATCAAATCTAGGGGGGGCATGGTCAGATTATGGTCGTCCAGGGGGGGCAGATCATGGTCGTCCAGATTGGGACATAGCTATTTTTAATATAGAGGGGAAAAGCCTTCGAATTAAAGGCCTAAAAACCCTCGAGTCCTAACAAAAATAATCATTCGCCGCCGCTATCCACCAATTTTGTTTCGTTTCACCACTTTATAAACGTTTAATTTTTTTTTTTTTGCTTCTAGTGGGGGGGCAGCTGCCCCCCTGCCCCTCGCTGGGTACGCCCATGGTGGAGTCATGAAAGTAATTGAAATCAAAGAACAAATTTTCTAACATATTTTTTTAAGATTAATTAAATCAAATTTTTAATTTCAACTTAATAATTTTCCCAATATTCACAAATTGTGATTGGACTTGTTGCTTGTGCGATCTTGTTTATCATTGGGAGTCATTGATTTTGAGCATCTTCAAGTCAATCTTGTTTTAAATGATTTACTAAATGTCAGTTTTCACTGAGGCAAGAATTTAGTCAAATTGGGTGTGCAACACTAGCGGTGTGAATTTCTTTGAATAATTTATCCAAACTGGGCAGTAGATCCCAACAATTTTTTAATCAATCTATAATTTTTTTTTTTTTTAATATTATTTGTAATAATATTTCAACATATATATAAATCTTTGTGGTTTTGAAATAAGGAGTAAATTTTTATAAAACAAAATATTATTTGTAATAATTAGAGCCCGGATTCCTATGCAATTGCATATTCTATTTGCTAATAGGTACGTCACTGAAAACCAATTTTCTATCCGAATCATACCCCCTAGGAGCTAGGGTTCAAATTCTATTTTGCATATTTTTGCATATTTGGTCAATATTGCATAAAGTTGCATATTTAAAACTTTTTGGATATTTTAAATTTTTTTTCAGTAAAAGTTTCATTTTATTTTAATTTTTTAATTTTTTTTCTAAAAACAAAAAAAAAATTAAAAAAAAAAAAAAATTTAAATCCTTTTATTACATTGTAAAAAATAAATAACTATATATTTTATATCCTCTTTTATGTCTAAGCTTCGGCCAATCCCTGCAAAACATTATTCGAAGCAAAACGCTTTCGTAAATAAATCTTTGTTAGAATCGGACTACGTGTTTATCAAGGATGATGCAAAACATTCGGGAATTGACCCTGCATACCGAGGCCCATATAGGGTAATTTCAAAACAGGATAAATTTTTTACGCTTCAAATTGGTCCTAAACAAAAAGCGGTCTCTTTGGATAGACTTAAACCTGCATTTATTGCTAATCAGGATCATGAGCAACACGTCATTAAAGAATCTGCAGAAAACGCTACCCACAGCGCTGAGAATAAAATTGTAACACGTTCTGGACAACATGTTCATTTTCCTCAAGAATATTTGTCATTTTTTGGGGGGGGAGTAATGTGGTAGGATTGTAATTGTTAATGCAAAATGCAATTGTTATAATTTATAATTTATTTCCTTGGAGATGATGTTTTATTTATCGAGTTTTGTTATAAAAAATATTTATATTTATATAAAAATATTAAAATAAACTGATCATCACCTATTTCCGTCGGGGTCACCAATGTAGTGGAACACAAGAAGACGGAAATAGGTGATGATCAGTTTATTTTAATATTTTTAATATAAATATAAATATAAATATTTTTATAACAAAACTCGATAAATAAAACATCATCTCCAAGGAAATAAATTATAAATTATAACAATTGCATTTTGCATTAACAATTACAATCCTACCACACACATACATACATATATATATGTTCAGCGCCGGATTGGCCGGTCGGGAGAATCGGGAATTTCCCGAGAGGCCGCTGGCTTTTTGAGGCTGGGAGGCTGCTTGCTTTTTGGGGCCTCGAACTTTTAGAAGCCGTTGACTTTAAGAGACCGCAGGGTTTTAGAGTTCTTAGGCTTTAAGAGACAACTGTTTTTTCGGGGACGCTGACTTTTTGGGGCCTTGGGCTTTTCGAGGCTGCGTGCTTTAAGATGCCAGTAGCTTTAAAAGGCCGTGAGTTTTAGAGGCCGTTGGCTTTAAGAGGCTGCGAGTTTTAGAGGCCGTTTGTTGGCTTTAAGAGGCCGCTGGTTTTTTGGTGCCTCGGGCTTTAAGAGGCCGCTGACTTTTTGGTGCCTCGGGCTTTAAGAGCCGCTGACTTTTTGGGGCCTTGGGCTTTTCGAGGCTGCGTGCTTTAAGATGCCAGTAGCTTTAAAAGGCCATGAGTTTTAGAGGCCGTTGGCTTTAAGAGGCTGCGAGTTTTAAAGGCCGTTTGTTGGCTTTAAGAGGCCGCTGACTTTTTGGTGCCTCGGGCTTTAAGAGGCCGCTGACTTTGGGGCCGCGGGCTTTATTCATTATTTATTTTCCACCCTACAGCTAGCTGTCAACCATTTATAGGAGAGTGAACAATGATTCAGTTGTATAATTAACATGCACTAGGGCATGAGGCAGGCTTGTCTGTATAGATCTGATCCAATGATTTAGGCGGTCTGAAGAAAAAAGGTCTTCGACATTTATTAAGCCCGTAATATTTATTTTATAATAAAACAAGCTAAGTTTGATAATATCTCCTGCTGAGAATCATAGTGGTGGAAGTCCGAAATTCAACAATTGGAGAAAAGACGTTTGAAAGTTTAATAAACCACCATAGATTTATCTATGCATTTAAATAGGGTAACAAATGAATAGGCCAGATCAATAGTAACTAATGGAAATATATTTTCGCCACTTTGGTACTCATAATAGACGTTTTATCAACTTTTGGTAGGCTTAACTCAAAAATCGAATTTACCGACTATCGCCACTATGATTCTCAGCAGGCGATATATTTCACGTCCCATGATAGCTAAAAAGCAGTTTTCACTGCCTAATTTTCAAAAATTTTTCCATGCCCCTCCAGACCCTTCCGGAAGTTGTCTGTCCGAATCTGGCCTTAATAAATTATGGGAAACCTACCCATGGGGGAGGCAGAGGAGAACAAACTCAAATCATATATACACATATTTATTTAAAAAATAATTATTATATGAGGGGGTGTCAAAAAATAACAGGAATTATCTTTTACTAGAAAATTCCGCTTACTTTTATTCAAATTCCAGTACAGACCTTCAAAGTAAACTCCCGCGTACAAAATACAACGATTCCAGCGTTCATTCCTCTGTTCAAAACACTCCCTGAGGCCCCTTTTTTGATAGTCTGTTAAGTACACCAGAAATGTTGTTGTTTAGCCCTTGATTACTCTGAAAATGAATACCCTGAAGCTATTTTTCCCACTCCATGAAATAGGTGCAAGTCACAGGGCTCAAAGTCGGTGAATAAGGGTGGATGTGGCATCACCTCAATGCCTAATTCAGTGAGTTTCTTGAGTCCTGTTGACTCGATGTGCCGGTGCATTATAGTGGGGAAGGATCCATTTGAGCAAGATTGTTCTTGCTGGTCTTTTTGTTGCAATTTTCCTTTTTAATGGCCCTTCAAAACTTCACAATAGTAATTCGCAGTAACAGAACTTTGCTTATCCGCCATGTGCTCGAGAGCTAAAAAAGAACATTTCTGGCGTACTAACAGAATACACTGTGCTGCAAAATGAAACTTTTTCCAGTCTCGAGATAATTCTTTCAGATTCTTATGTAAAATGACCTCCTGAATCCAAATATGACCTCCGTTTTCCCCCACCACGTACCGTTTTCGGGGGAGAGCCCCCTATTTATTTCCACCCCTTTTCGTTGATTATAGGGCCATGAATCAAATTTGGAGAGATGAAAAGGAATATTTTAGTCCTACCATTTCTTCAGAAGGACTAGAGAAGTGAAAAGTTAAAAAACATTATCATTTGGACCCTTAAAATGCAAAAAACCATTAAAAATCGATTTTTTCACTGATTTTCTACATATTCCAGCGGACAGACCCACCTCACCCTTCCTTAAACATCCCTCAACTAAAAAAAAAAATAAATAGGATAAAGCGGGTGGGGTGTGAGCGATTCCGAAGCCCTTACAAGAAGATGGAAGATTCACAGCCCCTCGCTGCACAGTTGGTCAAGTTGGCAAATATGCAGCTATAACTTCATTTTTTGGGCTGAACTTTACTTTAAAGTTAAATATACGGTTTCTTCTATGTCCTTCAATATTTCCATATTTTATCTAAAGGGGTAGAAATTACTTGTCTAAGTTTGAGCTTGAGTAGGCTTCGGAATCACACACACCCCACCCGCTTTATCCTTATATTTTTTTTTAGTTGAGGGATGTTTAAGGAAGGGTGAGGTGGGCCTGTCCGCTGGAATATTTCGAATATCAGTGAAAAAATAAAAAAAAAAATCGACCATTTTTAATGATTTAAGAGACAAAATCCTCCCCCACATCCCCCCCCTTGGATCCAAATGTTAATATTTTTTTTTTAACTTTTCACTTCTCTAGACCTTCTGAAGAAATGTTAAGGGAGAAATATTCCTTTTCATCCCTCTAAATTTGATTCATGGCCCTATAATTAACGAAAAGGGGTCGAAATAAGTAGGGGGCTCTTCCCCAAAAACGGTACGTGAAGGGGGAAAACGGAAGTCATATTTGGATTCAGGAGGTCATTTTACTTAAGAATCTGAAGAAATTATCTCGGTGCTTTTTTTCTTGCCGCACAGTGATATCAAAAAGGGGCTTCAGGGAGTGTTTTGAGCAGTGGGCTGAACGCTGGAATCGATGTAATTTGTCCGAGGGAGATTATTACTTTGAAGGTCTGTTATTTGAATAAAAGTAAGCAGAATTTTCTAGTAAAAGAATAATTCAGGTTATTTTTTGACAGCCCCTCTTATGTTCTATAAAATTTTAATTTTAATTAAAAAAAAAAAATCAAATTTTAATGTTTTTTTTTGTATATTATGGAAAAGTAAATTTTTTTCCCTTAAATTATAAATAGAATTATCTCACTTAAAAAAGTATCAAAAGATGAATAAATTGACTAGCCTCAGACTATGAGGTAGAGCATTGGATTCTGATTCCAAAGAGGGTTCGCATACCGTCTCATACGACAAAAATTTATTTCAAGATTGGCTACCAATCCAACTGAAATAAATAGTAGGAACCGACCGAATATTCGGTTTCGGCCCAAAATCCTGGTTTCGGCCAAAAAGTAGCCGAAACCTGAGTCTGAAAAGATGGGATGAGACTCGCATGCAAAAAAAAAAGGTCAAATGATTTTCACTTGAGGGAGAAAAAAAATTTAGTCTCCCTAAAAAAAAGGTAAAATGATTTTCACAGTGGGGAAAAAAAATTTCAAAAAAAAAAAAATGTAAAATGATATGAATTTTTTATAGGAAATACAAGTTTCGGTTTCGGCCGAAACCAGTGACGGCGCTACGGGGGGCTAGGGGGGGCATGCGCCCCCCCCCCCCCCGGCAAGGACCTCTGCCCCCCTGGATGCCCCCCCAAACAGCTCGAAAACCAAATAAAAAAAAATTTCTAAAATTATTCACTTTTCCTTAAAAAAATGTAAATTTTTTAAGCTTTTTATTACAGCGTAAAAAAGAAATTATTTTTTTTTATTCTTTATTTTAATAAATAAATTTAGTTACTCTCAAGTTTTTGACAAGTAAATATCTTTTCTTTTGTGCCATTAAAATGTCATCGAAAAGAAAAAAATATTCGATAACTTTACCAATCGAAATGAAATAAATAGAGACGGGGTCTAAATGGCCTTCGATGCCGAAAGAGACCTAAATTAAAAAAAAAAAAAAAAAAAAAAAAAAAAAAAAAAAAAAAAAACTATTGAGCCCCAATCTAAAAAAAAAAAATTTCTTCTTCGAGTACAAGTGTAAATCCACCAGCTATGAATCAAGCTCAAGTGATTCAGAAGAAATTGATACTGATTTTGAGAAATTCTGCGCATAGCCAATATCTTACAGAAACATTTCTGGGCTTTCATACTTCTCAGGAGATAGTGTGCCAACCAAAACTGAAAACATTTCCCTGTACGAAATTCGGTAAGGTTCAGTGCTGGTGGTGTGACATTTTTTAGATCCTCTTTAAAATGTATATTTTCCTTTTGCCCTTGGAATCTTTTGAAGCACACTTTACTCTTGTACTTTATAGGAAAGATAGGAGAAATGGTTGCCATAGTAACAATTTCTCATGTTTATACATTTTACATCTTGAATTCTAATGTTCCATACTGTTGGAAACTCAATATACGCCTATGTCGACTAGAGTCCGACCGAAACAAGATTTTCAGCCGAAACCGAATTTTGGCTTCAATTTTAGTTTCGACCGAAATCGAAACTTGTTTTAAAATTTTTCTTAAAATTTCCTATATAAAATTCATCTTTTATTTTTAGTAAAATTTCCATTTTTCCCTCTTGCGAAAATCATTTGGCCTGTTTTTTAAGTGCGAATTTCACTCGACGTTTTTTTTAGTGTACGAGCATAAATAATCCCATCTTTTCAAACTCAGATTTCGGGCAGGACGAAGTTTCGGCTGAAATTTGGCCGAAACTGACCGAATTTGAAACTTCTGTCAGCTCCTAAAGGTGGAATTCCGAGCAACGCGACAGAGCGTCACTGACGCCACGACAGTGACGCGGCGGCAGAACGACAGTACATGTCAAGTGTAAATAAATGAAAGGCTATTCGAGTGTTGCGACACAGACGCCGCGGCACTGCCTCGTTTGCGCGACACTGTCGCGGCTGTAGTGACGCTATTGACGCTGCCGCTCTGTCGCGTTGCTCGGAATTCCACCTTAAGGTCGACACAAAATTCTGGTGTAACTATCACACCAGATTTTTTGTTTCTCTGTTGATGTAGCCTATATATTTATTGACTTCCCCCCCTGTTGACAAGTGTTTAAGCTTAGCGCCGACCACCTAGATAAAAGAAAAATTGCTATCTTCATGCAAATAATATTTTATTAACCTTTCGTAGTTTTTTAATTTTTTTTATTTTTATTTATTTTTTTTAATCTAATTAATCAATTTATCTAACAAGAAAAATCCATCATGATTTAAATAAGATTTGTGTTCAAACCCTAACCGAGAAAGTATTATTCGTAATCTTTATATAAAAAAGAAAAATATTCAAATCAACAACCTTTCTTTAAGAGTAAAGCTATAGCGTTGCTATCTTGAGGTCAGAGTCCTCGCCAGCACTCAGGCGCCTGTTATCTAATTTTCACTCACTCTTTGGACATCATATGTTTTGTTCTTTAATAACGTGGCCCCGAGTCTTTTTTCTAAGAAGCCCTTCTTCGCCATTTGCGTTTTTTTTTAAATTTTCTTTCATTTAAGAAATATTTGACCCTTTCTTAGGGCTTTAGAGATATTTTCTCTTTTAATTAAAATTAATATAAGCGATCCTTATATTATATTTTTTCCATTCTTTTGGAAAACATTTAATTCTATTCAACACTTGCTTTGAATAGTTTGTGGCATTGGATGAAAGACCTTAAAATAGTAAGTGACCCCCATCAGGGAATCTTAAAATTTTTATTACATTATTTTTCTTTTAATGAAAATATTTTTCTCCATAGGGCTTGAAAAGTGAAGGATTTATTTTTACTCATTTCCAATTGATTTCTTAGAAAAGTTTCTTTCTTTTCGAAACTTTATTTCAACTGAGTGGTTTGATTTATAATAAACATATCGTAAGTTTCGATCATCTTACAAAATATAAAATATTAACGCTTTCTTTACGTTAATTTAATTTTATTTTTATTTTGGTTTCTACCCTTAGAAACACCAGAATTTTCAGAATTTTCAGAATTTCCAGAATTTTCAGAATCTTCAGATTCCTCAGATTTCGCCACAGATTTCGCAGAATCTTCAGATTTTGCAGATTGATCAATCTCGTCTTTATCCAGAAGACAGATTGTCTCACCACAGACCGACTGCAGATAGTCGTTAAACCAATTACCACAACTGAGGCTGGCTCCTCAACTATCAATTTAATAAGTCAGTATCATCCGCAAGGTTCAGAGGTCCATTCCATCTGCAATTCGCCAGGCTCAGGTATCGTTCCTTAAAGTTAACGTTTCGGCTCCTTACCGAATGACGTTTCGGTACCTTCTACTTTCATACGTGAACGAAACTCTTTCCAAACCTTCAACATCATAACCTAAGGCTAAATAATTTATACATGTAAATATACATTCACTAACATCTACTGTAGAAATATGTATAAAGAAAAGTTCTTAATTACTTATAAAAGTAATGAATGTAAATTTTAATGAAATTTAATCTACAGTAATTATATAATTTTTTTTGTTTTTAAAATTATTCTATTTGTCTGTTTTTTTTTATTTTCTATAAATGCTCCCATTCTCGATAAAAACAGGACAAAATTAATAATCAACTTTAATCCTCATTCATAGAATTCTTTTATTTTGTTAATTAAGACTTTATATGAAAGTTAATATTTTTCTTTAAATATTATAAAACTAGAATTTTCTAATAACTTGGATCGTTCAGTCAAGGAAAATCAAGAAGCCCTGGGGGTACGAACCTGAAATAAAATAAAAAGGATATTTGTAGTATCCGAGCAGATAAGCTCATTCAATTCCCCCCTCCCCATCACAACTTCGGACAACACCTTATTAAGGCTTTTATTTTTAGTTCCGAATTGTGAATAAAGGGCTTATACTGTAACAACAAGTTTGCCCCACTCCTGCCCCCCCCCCCCCCACTGAGAATAAGCTAGCGCCGTCACTGGCCAAAACTAAGATTGAAGCCGAATATTCGGTTACGGTTTCGGTTTAGGCTGAAAATCTTGTTTCGGTCGGACCCTAATAAATAGAGACGGGGTCTAAATGGCCTTAAATGAAATTAAAATTTGGATACTTTAATTGCCACTGTCTAAGAACAGTTTTAGTTAAATTGTTATATTCAAAAACATATAACCAAGTATTTATTAATTTAAATTCGCTTATTTAAATTAATAAATACTTGGTTATATGTTTTTCATAATTACTTCATGGACCAGCACATGATATATATAATTCTTTGTTATATTCAATATTATTCAATTTTTCGTTTTGTTTTTCGCCCTCCTGGACCTCCCGCCAGTTGGCTCGGGCCCGCCTGCGTCGGACCCTAGCCTTTTCTTAATTATAAGAAGATATGTAGCCCTCCTTCGGCGGGCTTCGTGTCTGGACAGGAGGGCTACGCCCCTCTGGACCCCCCTCAGCTCATAAAGTCCTCTATAAGACTGCAAAATTTCGTTTCAAAATTCCAACGGGAAATTGGTCAAACAGAGTGTGAAAGATGGACGGACAGACGGACATTCCGCTATTATAACATATAATATACTATAGATGAGGCCGGTCGAGCTAGAATTTTCCCGGGCCGCTGTGACTTCCCAATCCGGCGCTACTTGTTGGCGTTGTGTTCTCAGAGTTAGCCCAACCATTCATCACTCCATCGCCGCTTGCATGGTCTTGATTTTATTTTCATGATCCAGTGTTAGGGCCCATATTTTACTTGCATAGCTGAGGGCCGGCAGTGTAATCAAATTGAATAGGTTGTACCTCTCTCCAGAGGCGTACCGAGGCAGTTGGGGGGCCTGGGGCGGCACTAGAAGATGGGGCCTTATATTGAATTTTTTTTTTGGGGGGGGGGGGTGCTCATCTTTAAATATCCCTCTCCTCCATTCACAAAAATATTTTTAAAATGCCGTATATCCCTGAACCCCAAGGGCTCCGGGGCCTCTCAAAGAGAAATTTTCATTAAGTTTTTTTTTTTTTTTTTAATCTAAGTTTTTCGTTTTTACTTGAGCCCTAGGGCTCCGGGGCCTCTCAAAGAGAAATTTTCATTAAATTTTGTTTTTACTTGAGCCCTGAGGGCCCCGGGGCCTCGCAAAGAGAAATTTTCATTAAATTTTATTTTTTTTATCTAAATTTTTCTGTTTTTACTTGAGCCCTAGGGCCCCGGGGCCTCCCAAAGAGAAATTTTCATTAAATTTTGTGTTTGTTTTTTATCTAAATTTTTCCGTTTTTACTTGAGCTCTGAGGGCCCCGGGGCATCTCAAAGGAAAATTATCATTTTATTTTATTTTTATAAATATATGGGGGCCTATTCCGGCTCGGGGCCTGGGGGCGGACTCCCCCCCCCCGCCCTCCATCTGTACGGCACTGCCTCTCTTTAATTCGAAAGCTTTATAGTAGATTTGTTTTTGTTTTATACTATTTGAACATATTAAATTATTTTAATTTTCTAAAAAAAAATTTTTGCCCCCCCCCCTGATTCAAATTCGTTCCGGCGCCCCTGCATGTATACAAATTCGTTGAAAAGAAATATTTTTTTAAATGCTTTTATTTAACTTACTCTTTCAACGTCACCAACTTTGAGTTTTTGTTTAGGACACTTCCCGATGAGCTAGAGGTGTGAAATGTAATACTTAAGGGTCATTTTTGATGACGCCACTATATGGTGGTTTTGATAAAAATAGACCAAACTAATGTGGTACTTTATTTGAAACCCTTCGCGAATTAATGTAATTTCAAAAGACTTCCCGATGGGCTAGAGGTGTAAAATGTAATACTTAAGGGTCATTTTTGATGACGCCACTATATGGTGGTTTTGATCAAAATAGACCAAACTAATGTGGTACTTTATTTGAAACCCTTCGCGAATTAATGTAATTTCAAAAGACTTCCCGATGGGCTAGAGGTGTAAAATGTAATACTTAAGGGTCATTTTTGATGACGCCACTATATGGTGGTTTTGATCAAAATAGACCAAACTAATGTGGTACTTTATTTGAAACCCTTCGCGAATTAATGTAATTTCAAAAGACTTCCCGATGGGCTAGAGGTGTAAAATGTAATACTTAAGGATCATTTTTGATGACGCCACTATATGGTTGTTTTCATCAAAATAGACCAAACTAATTTGGTACTTTATTTGAAACCCTTGGCGAATTAATGTAATTAATGTTCAAAAGACTTCCCGATGAGCTAGAGGTGTGAAATTTGATACTTTGGTCATTTTTTTATGATAATGAATAATTTTTTATATGGGTCAAAATAGGTCAAACTAATGGGGTACTTTATTTGAAGCCTCACGCAAATAAGGCCCTATTAACTAGATTTGAATTTTGATATTTACGAGTCATTTTTTTATGATAATGAATAATTTTTCAATTGAACTAAATCAAAATACGCCAAACTAATGTTCTTTATTTAAAGCTCTACGCTAATTAGACAATTTTAGAAAATTTCCCGATGTTATTTATAAGCCTCTAATTTTGAAAGTTAATTTTAAAAAATCACAGGAACAAAAGACTAAAAAGCTTAATAGAGCGGGCACTGGAGGTTGTGTATGCAAAATGTGAGGACCGAATTCTGACAATGGATTTGGGCTAAGAATAGCTTCCAGAAGAAGGATCCGGATCTTGCCGGGCCAATTTTTGGTCCAATTTTTTTTTACCCCCACCCCTCTTATTTCCATAGTAAATCAATTGAATGCATGCTAAGATGATGTGAAGATTTGAAATTATGGTCAAATTCTTATACTTAAAACCACAAACAATGAAAAAACTGTCTTGTCAGCAGCTGAGGGGATTCTCTATAGCAGTGGTTCCCAACCTTTTTTGGCCCATCGCCCCTTTCTGGAGGTTGTCTATCACCTATCGCCCCCCCCCCCCCCCCGCTTTTCATTTTCATTGCATGATTTAAAATTTTTAACAAAAAAGTACTTTATTTCAAAGTGAATCACTCAAGTTGCTCAAATAGCGTTTTCTTTTCAAAGTGAAAAAATACAACCCCTGCAGAAATAGTGACTGAAACGTTGAAATTTTCAAATATGAGTAGGATGGAAGCCAGGAAAGAAATCAGACAAAAATTTAATCAATCTTTATCTAATTTTTAATTTCCATTGCCAACGTTCCAGACGCAAATCGCATCCTTCCTCAGGACAATCGGTAGTTAGTAAAATACAGATATGATACTACCTGCTGTCCTGAGGAAGGATGCGATTTGCGTCCGAAACGTCGGCAATCGAAATTAAAAATTAGATAAAGATTGATTAAATTTTTGTCTGATTTCTGGCATAACCTTTTAAAAATCTAATAATAATTTTATTTTTATGAAGAAAACAAAAATGGATCTTTTTTTGGTCAATCTTTATTTAATGAAAACAAAAATGACAAAAATTATTAATCAATTCTAGATTGGGACGTTTCAATTCTAGATTGGAATTATCTTCAGACTATTTTATTTTTATGACAATATTTTTTCCTCTTCTTTCCTGACCATCATGTAATAGGAGATTTTTCTCTTTGATTTATTCTTTTAAATTTTAGTTAACTCTAATAATTTTTCCCTCTTTGAATACTCATCGCCCCCCCCCAATCGCCCCCCGATTATTTATCGCCCCCCCCCCTGATATCCCAAAGCGCCCACTTAGGGGCGATCGCCCCCAGGTTGGGAACCACTGCTCTATAGTCCCCTGAGAAGTACTATCTCGCCACCAGTTGTGGTGGTCCCCTCTAACCCCTTCACCTCTTTTCTCTCCCTTTTTTATAAATTTAAATGTACTGCCTTAAAACCATGCCAAATTGTGGGGACCGGCAATTATTCTCATAATCCACTAACTGGGTGCCCCAATTATTGAAAAATACTATCTTGCCGCCAGCTGCGGTGGTCCCCTATAACCCCTTCACCTCCTTTCTCTCCCTTTATTATAAATATAAATATAGGGCCTAAACACCACGCCAAATTGTGGGGACCGGCAATTATGCTCAAAATCTACTACCTGATGCCCCAATCAATGAAAAATACTATCTTGCCACCAGTTGTAGTGGTCCCCTCTAACCTCTTCACCTCTTTTCTCTCCCTTTATTATAAATACACCAGGTAGTAGATTATGAGCATAATTGCCGGTCCCCACAATTTGGCATGGTTTTAAGGCAGTACATTTAAATTTATAATAAAGGGAGAGAAAGGAGGTGAAGGGGTTAAAGGGGACCACCGCAGCTGGCGGCAAGATAGTATTTATCATTGATTGGTGCACCAGGTAGTAGATTATGAGCATAATTGCCGGTCCCCACAATTTGGCATGGTTTTAAGGCAGGAAATTTAAACTTATAATAAAGGGAGAGAAGAGGTGAAGGGGTTAAAGGGGACCACCGCAGCTGGCGGCAAGATAGTATTTTTCATTGATTGGGGTACCAGGGAGTGGATTATGAACATAACTGCCGGTCCCCACAATTTGGCCATGGTTTTAAGGCAGTACATTAAAATTTATAATAAAGGGAGAGAAAGGAGGTGAAGGGGTTAGGAGGGGTCCACCGAAGCTGGCGGCAAGATAGTACTTCTCAGGGGACTATAGAGGATCACCTCAGTTGCTGACAAGAGAGTTTTTTCATTGTTTGAGGTTTTAAGTTTAAGAATTTGACCATAATTGCTACCGGTGATGTTCCAAGTCAGCCAGCAGAGATGTGACCAATGGTCGTTAATAATGTGATTCTTTTTTGAAGATGTGAATTTCGGTGGTTTTTTAACACAGCATAAATTAAATAATTTATTGTAGTTAATTGAGAGTACAATTAAACATGTAATTAATTGATGAGAAATTGGGGTTAATTATAAAGGGTTGGTCAGAGAGAGTGATTTCTAAACGTGTCATCTCTCCGGCATCTAGGTTCTCAATGTCTCTTCACCCCTTCACCCTTCTCGGCGCGCGCACCGTTTTACGTCATGGTCGCCGCACCAATTTCCAATTTAATAAAATTTATAAATTTATTTAAAATAAACCACACAAAAATTTTATAAAATTATAAATCAAAATTGATCGTAATCAATTCAATTAAAATAAAATCACTTAATAATTATTTAATCAATTTTCTCACTTAACAGAAAAATTATTATTCTCATATTTTTTTATTTATAATTAATTAATTTATTAATAATTGTGGCTGATAGCCTCTAGGGTAACAACTTTTTAAAAGGGCATCAAAATATAACTTAATTGATTTATATGAATTTTAATCTAAAAAGAAAAATATTTAAATTCTGTTATCATGGCAACCATTTCTCCTATTTTTCTCATGATTGTACAAGAGTAAAGTTGTCTTCAGAAGATTTCAACGGAAAAATGAGAATATATAATACATTTTAAAGAGCATCTAAAAAAAAGTTGATTTATCAATTTTAAAAAAATCGTTGGAGCGAATTTTGAGAAAATTGAAAAAAAAAAAAAAAAAAACTAAAAAAGTACATCAGTAAAGTACTAGTCCTTTTTGGCCGATTTTGTTTAAAAGCTTATTTACACGAGTTCGGAGGGTGCCTAACTTAATATAAAATTTCAACCTCCTAGCTCATTTCCTTCATGGTCGAAAATGTCCACACACAGACGACATCAAAACGTATATGTATATTAGGGTGTCCCTTATATGGGCAAAATAAAAAAAATTTTTAAATACCGGAACGCATACCCTCTAATTTTTTTCAAGCTACTTATATATGAAATTTTATTCACCTACGTTGACGTTAACCCGTGCCGACCTGCCCGCAAAGTTTTTGAAAATAGTCGTTTTTGAGTATCTCTTGATATATACCTAGATTATCGCAATTAAGTAAGTATTAGGTAGACAATTAAGTAAAAAGAAATTCTTCCTTAAATGAATACTTCGAAAGCCTTCTAGGAGTTTTTTGGAATTCGGGGCCTAAGGGCCCAAAATCGCCATTTTGGAAAAAAATGATTTTTTAATTAAATTTTTGACTTTCTTTAATTACGTTTAAACGAGATGAGATATTAAATTAATTCCTTCGGTACATTCTTCCTTAAAAGAACACCTCAAAAGCCCTTTAGGTGTTTTTTGAAATTCGGACCTTAAGGGCCCAAAATTACCACTTTGGAAAAAAATGCATATTTTAATTAAATTTTTGACTTTCTTTAATTACGTTTAAACAAGATGAGATATCAATTAGCTCTCTTCGCTAAAAGTTTCTTTAAATAAATATCTCGAAATGGTTTTCAGGGTTTTTGGAAATTCGGATCCTAAACCTGTATTTTGGATAAAGTTTCTACCGTAGGCTCTAGTTGAAATATTTTGAAAATTAAAATATGAAAATAAAACACTCGGTTATTGGTTCCAAGTTATTTATTAATTATAAATCAACACTCATTCTTCCTTTGTCCCCATGACCTCCCGTGATTGGAACAAGCTCCCTGCGTCTATCTTCCCCAAAACCTACAATCTTCAGACTTTCAAGTCTAACCTCAACAGGCATCTTCTCAGTTCCCGCAGTTGAGTTTCCCCTTTATGCTTCTCCTTTTGTTTTTATTTTCTTCCTGGCTGCATGTGACTATTGGTCATTATAGGTCTTCGGACCTTATGCACCCATTCCAAAAAAAAAAAAAAAAAAAAAAACTAATTAAGTATTTTGGCACTAATATTTATATTTAATAGTGGAAGATCATAATTATTTTTTTTTTTAAACTTTGAGCCTCTTGGGGCACCTCAAGATATGCTCGTATTAAGAAATAAAAATAGGGGGTAAATAGTCACATTATGGAACAACTTTTCCAGGGTAGCCCGTTTTGAAATTCGAAAAAAAAAAAAAAAAAAAAAAATTCGCTCCACCCTATTAGTCATATCCTGAGACGCTGCCCGTCAGGGCTTAGCGGAGGTTGGTTTGCCGAAGGCAACCCTACCCTCGCTAGTTCTTTCTATATTTCATTAAAAGCGATATTTCGGCGACGACAGCAAGACATCATGAGGCATATAAAAAATTATTTTTGAAACATTCTTTTTAACTCACCACTCTCTTTTCACGAATGTCGCTCTTTTTCGTTATCTATATTATAATAAAGCTGAAAAGACGTTTTTTGATTAAGGTACTTCTAGACCACCTAGAGATATGGGGTTTTTTGCATTCGATTCAGAATCCTCTAAAACCAAATAGAAAAATCCAAAATCTTAAAAAAGTTGTACCACTTTTTTTTAAGAGGGGAAAAACTCATTTTTTTCGATGTTTTTTCAAAAATTTCACGATATTTTTTCATTTTTTCACTCATATCTTCTAAACGGTTAAAGATATCTTCAATATCTGAATTAGTCAATAATCTGCATTAAATTTTGAAAATGACAAACCTCTTTTAACTATTTTTGAGGTTTGTTTACACATATAAATAATTCGTGCAAAAAGAACCTCATTTTTGATGATTTTGCCGCGGCTTCAGTTCATTTTCATTATTTTTTTGCTTCAGTATTTATAGTCCAATTTTAATAATTTTTTTTGCGAAATGATCCTCTCATCTTATACTTTTAGTCAGGTAAATTTCATTTTTTTTCATCAACCCCTTCTATTTAATTTTCAAGTGTGAAAAAAAATAACATGAAAATTTTCATTTTTTGAGATGGTTTTTAAACATCTGTGTCTTTAGACAAGCTAGACAATTGCGGTTTTTTTTATTTGATTCAGTACCATCTGCTGACGACTAGAAAAATCCAAAATCATGAAAAAGTTATACCCCCTTTTTTTAAATTACAAAAAACTCATTTTTAGCCGATTATTTTTTTACATTTTTGGATATATTTTTTGAATGATAAGAGATATCTTCAATCTCATAATTTTGTATTATTCTACATTAAATTTGGAAAAGAATGAGACCCTTTGCACTATTCTAAAGCATTGTTTGGCAGCTGTGGAACTTTTGGCGTGTGAAATAAAATTTGTTTTTTTTAATTTTTTTCATATTCATGGCCATATTTTTTAAACAATATTCAATGTCTTAGATATGATTTACTTTTTATAATCTACATTAAATTTCCTTTAAAACGAGCCCAGTTTGGACCTGATAAGCCTCTATTTAAGTTCTTTAAACTTTTTCTAAAAATGGAAGAAATTTTTATTTTTTGTTTGTTTGTTTGAAGAGTTTCTTTCAATTTTCGGCTATATTTTTTGAATGGTAAGAGATATCTTCAATCTCATAATTTTGTATTATTCTACATTAAATTTGGAAACAAATGAGCCCCATTACAGCATTCTCAGACATGGTTTAGTATATTATCTATTCGTCAATCACGAGACAAACTTTTAAGTAGATATTTTTTTTCCGAGATATTTCTATACAATTTTAGCTATATCTTTTTAATGGTAAAAGATATCTTGGATATCCAAAGGTTTTCACATTTTAGATTAAATTTTGTAAAAAATGAATACCATTTCATTTAATTCAGACATTGTTTAGGGTATTTAAAACCACTTCTAAAATGTAAGAAATTTTTTTTTGTTTGATTGCTCTGAATGATCCACATTGCATATTCTCAGGCATGGCTTAGTATCTAAAATGAACGAAATTATAGATTATTTCAATTTTTTCTTTAGATATCTTCAAAACAGCAAAAAAATCATTTTCAATTCATTCCCTCATAGAGCCTTCCACGACCACAACATTTCATTTGGCTCATATTCTTATTTTTTTTTACTTAGCGCCGGGTATTTTTACCATTCTTCAGACCCGGAAATTTTTCAAACCCTCCCGTACCGACGAAAATTTAGTGAATGAATGAATGAATGTCTAGGAATTTTTTTTTTTTAAACATTCACACTTTTTTCTCATTCTCACAGTCTTTGCGGCAACTTAGGCCATTTAAGACTTTGACGATGTATGATACCCCTGAATCATACATTGTATAAAATTTCTTTTATTTAATAAAAAGTTTTAAATAATACATCAAATAAAAAAAAAAATTATTTAAAAATATTTAATTTTTTTTACATATTTAAATTTATAATAAATAATAAACTTTTTCAGATGTCAGAAAAAAGAAATATTTTAAAATTGTTTATTTTTAACTTTGCCCATCAACCGTAGGTTGAGGTAAAGTTAATGTAATTGTAAAAAAAATCGAAATTTTTCTGAAGCTGCCAAAATTCGTTTTGAGGTCCCCTGAATCCATTTAAGTAGTTTTTGGAATGATGTCTGTGTGTGTGTGTCTGAGGTAAATTTTTTCGTCAACGAAAACTCAAAAACTATTTGTTCAATTGTTTTGAAATTTTGCACCCATAAACTAGGGGTAGAGGCCAAGAAGGGAAAAGCTTTTGCTAAACATCGGACCATTAGAGGGGGGGGCAAATATTTTTTCTTACATAACCTATACTTTTTTTTATATATTCAGAAACAAGACTTCCTCCCGAGTAAAATGATATATAATATGTATAACATCGGACCATTAGGGGGAGCTCTAGGGGGGGGGGGAATATTTTTTTCTTACATAACCTATAATTTTTTTTATATATTCAGAAATATTCAGAAACTAGAATTTCTTCTGAGTAAAATGATATATAATATGTATACCATCGGACCATTAGGGGGCTCTAGGGGGGGAGGGCAATATATTCTTTTCTTGAATAGTGGGTGGGCAAAGTTGTGCGCTCGGCTTAGTCCGACCCTTTATTTTTTAATAGGGCCTTGCCCGTCCAATTTCATTTGCATGCCCGTCCTCCTAATCAGTTTATTAAAGTGAAATTTAGACTTGCTACCCGCCCATAATTTTTTCATGGTCTTCAAAACCCACAGGCCGGGCAGGGCGAATATTCAATTATTTTAAACTTGATTCAGTGTATTTTCATTTGGGCAGAAATCATATGGGCTTTAAAATTAAGGGGAAAACTACTGATCACGTCCCGAGACGCCGCCCGCCAGGGCAAGTTGGGAATGGCGCGGCGAAGCCGCGCCTTTCCAACTTGTATTATAAATCCACTGAAGAAGGAGTGCCAATAAGCCTCCGAAACATTTGGAAATATTACCTTATGTTTAAATAAAAATTGCTAAATTACCAAACAAACAGAGTACAACTGACAAATAGAGCGAGGGCGCGCAACTCTATCCGCACAGCTTGTATGGCCATGTTTCGGAGCTAGTCGGCACGGGTTGCAGTGCCCCAAATATGCTAAAATTTTATTTGTGAGTATTTTAGGGGCAAATGAAAAAAACTAGAACCTATACGTTACAAAATAAATACTTTGAAAAATAAGGGACACCCTAATGTACCATCTATTGCAATAGTATTGAGAATAAAGCCCGGAAGTTAGGCAGCCCAAATGGCAGCTGATCTGTCTAAGAAATATCGAGTAGTGAGGATATCCAGGCAGCCAGAAACACAATAAAGAAAATTAAATTTGTCTTTATTTCATATATTTGTCTACGTTTCGGCCGATATAGCGGGCTTCAATAATTGTTACGACAATATTATTAAAAAGTTAAAATTGTTTTGATTGGATATGAGTTGAGATGAGAGAATTTATTTTTTGTTTTGTGAATAAATAAAATAGAGAAAGGGGAAAAAAAAAATTCATATTAAAAATAAAACTTGTTCTATTTTTATATAAATCCCTATTAATATAAAAAGAAAGAAAGACTCAATTTTATACCACTATCGAACCAGAAGTCATGCCATCCGACGAATGTTCACCCAAACACATTGTCAGGAGTTGCCAAGAGCCTCTATAAGCTCGAGGCAAACAACATTTGTAAGTTATCACCACACTATTCTCTCTTCTCTCTCGTTAATAATGGAATATAAAATTTTTTGCTATTTGTCTTTATATCTGTAAACAAAAAAAAAAATCTGGTGTGACTGGCGCACAGCACACAACTTTCTCTTACCTTCGGTAATCGAAAGTTGTGTACTGTGCTTGTCACACCAGATTTTTTGTGTCGACATGTATTTAGTTCCCGGCAGTAGGGAATATTTGAATTCAGATGTAAAATTTATAAGTATGGGAAAATATTTATATTTTGTTTCCATGGCAACCATTTCTCCTATCTTTCCTATGAAGCACAAGAGTAAAGTGTGCTTCAAACAATTTTGAGGGCAAAACGAGAATATACATTTGAAAGAGCATCTAAAAAATAATTGATTTTTGAATTTTAATCAAAATCGTTAGAGCGAATTTTGAGAAAATCGAAATAAACTGAAAAAGTACATCAGTAAAGTACTAGTACTCTTTTGATTATGTAACGAGACAACTTTTGTTATCGCTTTCTTTTTTTTTCTCTCTTTATATATATAGAGATTTGTATTAATTCTTTTTAATGAAAAAGAGCGTTGCCATACATATTAACGGAGAGAGTAGGTGGTCAAAGTTCGCTCGGGGCTGGCACTGGCCGCCAGCGCCGAACGAACTTGCCGGGACTCAGAGTTGGTCGCTCAAGCGGTAAAGTACGTTTCGGGGTCTCAGTGAGCCTTCCACAACGCAGAAGCGGATCTATTGTGAAGGGTGTCCCTTCGGTGGTAATAAATCGCCTTGATGATAAGGCCTATCTGCAAGGCAGGAGCAAGTGTGCCGAGGGAGCAAGAGAGGACCCCATGAGAAGAGACGACCAACGACCTAATCAACTATGTATCAAGTTTTATTTTGAATCAATTAATTATATTATAACTAGGGCTCGGATTTATAGGCACTAAAAATCTTTAAAATAGGCAGGCAACTAAGCACTAAAAATTATTAAAATAGGCACTTAAAAAGGCATTTATTGTAAAAATAGGCTCTTAAAAAGGCACGTAAAAGGCATTATTTAAGAAATAATATAAAAAAAGTTAAAAAATTGATGTCTTATTTTTGGTAATATGGTGTGACTGGTCGCACAGCACACAATTTTTTTCTTAATTTTTAAAAATTTACATTAAAAATAAATTTTTTTTTGAAAAAAAGTTTATTTTTTTTTAAATCTCGGGAGGGGGGGGGGATAATTACCCCCTTTACCCCCCCCCCCCTTGAAATATTTTCTTGATAATTCAAAATAATTTAAATTTTGGCTATGTATAGAACTTCATATATCCGAAGGTGGGGCGGGGGGGTAGGGGTGGGGGGCCCTTGGGGCCAACAGGGGGGGGGGGGGGGTGGTTCCCGCCGGCGCCCCCTTTTTTTTTTGAAAAAAGAAATAAAAAAATATTATATGTATAGCTCGTAAAAAATTGAAATTGGCTATTTGAACTTAAAAAAGGCACTAAAAAAGGCATTTATAGATGAAATAGGCACTAAAACCCAGAATCGGCCAAAATAGGCATTATAGGCACTAACAAATGCCTCTTATTTTATTCAGAATTTCATGAAACGTATACATATCATATTGGCCTAAATTTTAAGCCATAAATTAAAAAAAGGCAAATAGGGCGAAATCCGAGCCCTAATTATAACATCTAGTGGTGAAATTTCTCTCTTTTATTTTGAAATCTTCCTGAAATCCACCCCGTCTCCACTGAGCTGGTCACCAGATAAGTACTTTTTTGATTTTACTTTTTTTTAATCACCTGGTCCGTAACAATTAAAAGCTTATTTTTCCGGTCCCGGGGGGTGTTTAACTTAAATATAAAATTTCAGCCTCATAGCTCAATTCCTTCATGCTTAAAATTGAACACACACAGACAGACAGACAAATTCAAATTCAAATTCAAATTTATTGTTGTTCTAGTTCTACAACGAAAAGAAAAAATACAAATCTCTTACAATTCTCTCCTCCGTCCTCTCTTCTAGGGCAGTCCGTCCGCGAAAACTAAATTGTTTTATCTGCAGACGACACGGCCCCAGTTACACAATATATGCATACATTTTTTTTTTTTTTCCTTTTTTTAACAGACAGACAGACAGACAGACAGACCATGTCGCGAAAACCACTTTTTTGAATTCAGGGGACCTCAAAACGTGAAGATCCATCAAAATCTCGACATCGAATTTTTGACATGAATCCAATACTTTCTCTCTATATATATAAATTACATATATACATAGGTAAGAGAAAGTAAAAAAATGTAGCAGTGATGTACTATAATTGTAATCTTATGTATTTTATAATTTTTTAAGGCCCTGATGAAGGCCGGAATATCGGCCGAAACGTAGACAAATATATGAAATAAAGACAAATTTAATTTTCTTTATTGTGTTTCTGGCTGCCTGGATATCCTCTCTACTCAATATATATTCAGCCACTCCTCCTGGAATTAACCATTACTAAGAAATATCTTTTTCAAAGCAGGCAATTGGGCGATCGGCCTTTTTTTTTTAACTTAATTAAATGGCCGTCGGAATAACCATTTGGCCAATGCCAAAGTAAGTATGTTTCAGATATAGGAACCCAAGAAAAAAACAATTTTTTTTAATCGGGACATAAATCTGACTTCTTATTCTCCGAGATCCTTATGCACTGGTACAAATTGTAAATGTGACCAGTGACTCTGATCTCGGTAGATCGGCCTTTATTACCATAAAAATTTATCTTTTTAATATATTAGTGAACGTGTGCCATTTGGGCTGATTAACTGCCGGGCTTTATTCTCAATACTATTGCAATAGATGGTATATCCATCAAAATCTAGACATCGAATTTTTGACATGATCGCAATACTTTCTCTCTCTATATATTTCATATATAGTAGGGTGCCACTTATTAGGTCAAAATTTTTTTTTCAAATTTTGACAAGTGCCGGGCGGAATCATATATTTATAGTTATAAAAAAGCAACCAAAACCAAATCAAAATATTTTTTTTTTATTTTTAGCTTTATTAAGTATCAATGTATACTTTTCTGCCGATTTTTTTGACCTTCTTCAGGACTTACCGTATGCAATGTTTGCTTCGAGCTTAAAGGAGGCTATTGGCAACGACGAATGTTCACACTAATAATATGTTAGGAGTTGCCAAGAGCCTCCTTTAAGCTCGAAGCAAACATTGTATATGTTATGTTAGGAGTTGCCAAGAGCCTCCTTTAAGCTCGAAGCAAACATTGTATATGTCTTGAAGAAGACCGGAAAAATCTTCCGAAACATCGACATTGATACTTAATAAAGCTACAAATAAAAAAAAAAAATTTCTTTTGTTTTGCTTTTGGCTGCCTTTTCTCTTATTCATTAATAATATACATTCAGGCACTACTCTTTGCAATTTATTAAAATTCAAAGCAAATTTTAATAATTCTTCTCTATTTATTTTTCTAAATATTAAAAAAATATGCTGGAGCCGAAAATATCATAAACAATATGAATGTTGCAATATCTCAAACATTTCCTCGAGAAGACTATCGTGCACTATTGGAACTCGTAATTATTTTTCTTGAGGGTGTTCCCTTAGGTGGCATACATTTTAAAAAGCCGGGTGCATATCATATGGACAGATGGATGGCGAAATCGATATATTCATTAAAAATCTATTTATTTCGAACAGAATTTAAATTAACCAAAGAAGAAGAAAAGTCACTTATTCGCATAACATGCTTTATTGTAAAATGCTATGTAACACGTTAAAATATTGGTTCCGTGCAACAGAAGCAATATCTGCACCACTAAATGATATAAAATTCTTAAGGGAATTATAAATTTGTTCATCATTTATATTATTTAAGTGAAGAATGCATAACTTTAGTACTTTTTGATGGTTCAATTACAGAGGACATTAAATTAAAGATAGCTCAAAAATTATTAGCGGAAATGGATGTAGATTACGAACATGAAATCGATGAAGTACAAGGTGAAAAAATAGGCGATTTTAAGAAAATGCCACTTAGAAAAGAAGATGTTTCCCAATTTTTACAAAGCTCTAATGAAGAAATTTTGCTAAAATTAGCTAGTAAAAATCAATTTATTATGTAGATGTCATTTCCACCCATCAAAATGGATTACTTCTCTAGAATACCAAAAAGGAAACCATCTCTTAAAAGAACTGAAGGTTGTGAATGATCCGGCAGAAAGGGGTTTCTAATAGAGGATTTCAACGATAAAATTACACTGGATGAGGATCAAAAGCAATTTTTAGTGCAGGTGACTTAGGCTACATTTTATATTTTCTGAAATTGGCATGATTAATAGCCTTATAAATACATTTGTGTTTTTATTTGCTTCAGACAGTCCAAGAATACCCGCGAAAATATCCTAGGCCAACAAGAGAAGTCTTACAAAAAACATTCACGTAGAATATGTAACTTTTCATTATAATGTTCGTTTATATTTAAGTTATGCCTATGTAAAAAAGATATTTAGTATTTAAATTTTCAAATTATGGCTAGTCAACATTAAAATAAAATTACAAGCCCATATATTATTACCCAAAAAGAAAAAAGTGATTTTAAGCGCTATAAGTTATGATATTTAAAAAAATAGGGCAACAGCGCCACGTCTTAATATTATTATTTTGAGCTAATATTTTATAGGACTTTTGGATATAATGGAACAAAATTCCGCCCGGCACTACTCCCTAAAAGAAAATTGAAAAATAAGTGGCACCCTAATATATAGGGTAAGAAAAAGTAAAAATTATTTTAAATAAATAATATATTTTTATGTGTGGTGTTAAACTTTTTTCTGAATCTGTATTAATAATTATATTTAATTGGAGTAAAAATGTTTTTAAATCATTAATTATTTTTGGTTTGAAGAAAAAAGCAATAACAAATTTAAATGTTTTCCATCCTATTGCTTGCTTAATTCTTAAAGTAATAATAATAATAATAATAATTTTCTTTTCAGACAGATGTTTTCTTAATATGCTTTAGTGTTACAAGTCCTTCATCTTTTGAAAATGTTACTTCTAAATGGTACCCAGAAATAAAACATCATTGTCCAGATGCACCGATGATTTTAGTAGGTGTGTTTTGATGAAATATATATATATTTTATTACATTATTTTATTTGTTTTTATTCACTAAATAGATTTTTAAATTTTATTTAAAATTTTTTTATATCAGGTACTAAAATAGATTTACGAGATGACAGAGAAACATTAACTGGCCTGGCAGAACAAGGCCTCTCTCCAATCAAAAGGGAACAAGGACAAAAATTGGCTAATAAAGTTAGGGCAGTTAAATATATGGAGTGTTCAGCATTAACTCAAAGAGGGCTTAAGCAGGTAAATTGTTTTATTTTTTTATAAATAATATAATAATTTATTTATACAATCATTTTCAAAGAATATTTATATTAATATACATTTGCTACTTGAACTTAACTTCCTAAAAAAATATCACATTTGCAATTACATTTTTAATGCTCTTTTCTTGATTTTGTATCCTTGATTTCTTTAGGAAATCTATGGTTCTTTCATTCATCTGGTAACCGCCCAATCTATTTCACCATTCCCACTCCACAATGTCTAACATTTTTTATGTCCTTCCTTAAGGCTGTCTAGCGCACAGATTAATAATAATCTTAATCTGTGGTCTAGCGTCGGCCATATTTCCCCAATATTGACACTTAGTGACATCTAGTGGCAATACTTATAACTAAAATATCTTTGACAAAAGAGAACAAAAATTTTCAGCCTAAACCACAGAGTATATATATAAACAGAGAGCGTACTCAATGTTAATTTCTGGTTTTTGTCCGCCATTAGGGTGGCACAATCAGAACGCAGGGAATTTGCGCAAAATTCAAACCAAATTTTAGCCGCTAAATTTAAAATTATGTATTTCGCGTAAGAGTCATTTCATTTCAAATCAACACAGCTCCCAACCCGACCATCTCCGATTTTGATGAAATTTGGTGTGTTCATTGTACATGATGAGAGAATGAAAAATGCCAAATTACAGAACTGTAGCACAAGTAGAACAAAAGTTATGGCCCCCCAAAATTTGAAAAATTTCGGAAAATTTCAAAATCTTTGCAGACAAAAACGGCTGTAACTTCTGTTCTAATAAAGATAGAACTATGAACCAAGTATTTTTGGAAAGGTCTTGAAACAAGCTTTAAAATGATGTACAGCATGAACACATTCCAACAATGAAAATAATTAAGGTCATTGACTTTAACCTTTGACCTTGAATATCTCAAAACATGTCACCTCCAAAATTGATGAAAAAAATATATATGCTTCCTCATTTTACGATAAACAACATATTAAAATTTCATTTTGGGACCACATTGGGATTAGGAGATAAAAATTCATATGTAAAGCTATCTGATGCAAAAATGCACTACAAAGCATATGTTGAGTGCAAAAGAATTGCATAAAATATTAACCAATCACAGTTAAGCTGAAAATCTGAATAGGTCATAGGCGTCGAACGTGGGGGGACATGGGGAGAGCAGAGGACATCCCCCCTCGGGATTATCCAGGGGAGGAAGCCAAAATCTTATATATCTGGTAGTTGGTTAGCCTATATTACAAAGGGCAACAAAAAGGACCTTTTTTTTGTTGACTGAGAATTTGAATCTATTTCTGGGTATTTGGGTCTCGCTGATTCCAAAAATGCCATCAGTTTTGCCCCATCACGTCAGATTTTAGAGCTATAGAGAAAACAAAATTTTAATAGAAAATGTGCTCTAAAGTGGCTCTAATTTTATATTACCTGGTTTTTTTTACGGCGACACCCTTTAAAAATATGCCTATGACCTATTCAGATTTTCAGCTTAACTGTGATTGGTTAATATTTTATGCAATTCTTTTGCACTCAACATATGCTTTATAGTGCATTTTTGCATCAGATAGCTTTACATATGAATTTTTATCTCCTAATCCCAATGTGGTCCCAAAATGAAATTTTAATATGTTGTTTATCGTAAAATGAGGAAGCATATATATTTGTTGCAGCCAAAATCAATAATAATTTTAAACATTTCAAATTTGAAGCCAATTGCAAAGTGTAAGGCAAGTCCCTAACAGATGGCGTATACTGTCCATAAAAATTGCGAGTTTTATGGCCTCAGCCCAGGACAAAGGAGTCTCGAACGAAGCCCTTCGCCCGGTCAGCAGTTAGTTGGGGGGGGTGGTTGGAGTCCAGCCTCTGTCTTTGTAACTATTTGAGAAGACACCGACTCTCTCTCTCTCTCTCTCTCTCTCTCTCTCTTTTTGTTTGCCCATTTGGCAAACAATTGGCTGGTTTCGAGTGTACACGAGACTAGAGAGTTCATTTGGACTCCTTGTTAATTGGCGATTAATTTGCTAATTTAAATCTCTATTGTTTATAACTTTAATATAAACAATAGGACATTGACTAAGTAGTCACTATTAATTAATCGGAGAGAGAGAAATAAAATTATAATTTATATTATAATTTTGATCTGTTTGATCAACCAACATTCGCCACCGGGCAATCATATGAACTCTTTGTTCAACTCGGCTGCTGACTGGAGGAAGCCAATTTCTTTGTCCTGGGAGACATCAGGCCGACATATTCCTTTGTCTTGAGGACATTCGGCTGCACGCTGTTCAACATTTCGACATCCCTTGTTCGATAAGTGACATTTGTTTTATCCATTTTTTATTATCTTAACACTGATTTTTGGATTCTGAACATTCATTTTTAATAATTTAGTCAAATAATTTAGTAAAATAAGTGTCATTGATTGACCCTTATTTCACTAATGTTAATTAATGACCTATTTGTCATTGTTTATTTTTCTCTATATTTTATTTTAAAATTTAATTTGGTTCCAATATTCTCTTTTATAATTTAATAATTTGAATAATTTAATTTAAGTTAATTTTGGAATTCCAAATAATCTATTTTCACTTTTACTTTTTGTTTATAATATTTTATTACTTTATTTTTGAATGTACTCTATTATTTTGTTTCATTTTCATATTTTTACACTTAAGTTTCCCTATTTATTTGTACATTAGTTGTGTTGGAAAGTGCTATTGGAGAGACACCCCCCTTTGTGTGCCCCATAATGACACCCCAATAAATCGTTGTTATTTTTCTTTTGTTAAAACTTTGTTTTAATTGGTGACCCCGTTTTTAATTTTATATTTTTTCAGACATTTGTTTATTATTTATTATAGTTTTTATTTAATTCCTCAAGAAGGTGGGGACTTATTTATTAGATACAAATAGGTCTCAGCTTCACTATATAGATAGTTGTGACGGATACCTTACTTGCCGTAGGCAGTATAAACATCCACCCAGTGGATGCAAAATTCCCATTGGCCACAACAATATTTTTTTCATCAATTTTGGAGGTGACATGTTTTGAGATATTCAAGGTCAAAGGTTAAAGTCAATGACCTTAATTATTTTCATTGTTGGAATGTGATCATGCTGTACATCATTTTAAAGCTTGTTTCAAGCCCTTTCCAAAAATACTTAGTTCATAGTTCTATCTTTATTAGAACAGAAGTTACAGCCGTTTTTGTCTGCAAAGATTTTGAAATTTTCCGAAATTTTTTAAATTTTGGAGGGCCATAACTTTTGTTCTACTTGTGCTACAGTTCTGTAATTTGGCATTTTTCATTCTCTCATCATGTACAATGAACACACCAAATTTCATCAAAATCGGAGATGGTCGGGTTGAAAATGGTACTTTTCTGTGTTGATTTGAAATGAAATGACTCGTAAATATATATGAATATTATTTTACTGTTAATAAGTAATTTTTTTTTTAAATATAGAAAGAATCTGGGTATTTTTTATAACATAAACATCAGATATTTTGGAAAGATAAACTATTTATTTAAAAAATACAGATAAATATATTTTATACCTTTTGGAGTACAGAATACAAAAAAGAAATAAAAAAATTTATATTGATAATATTATAGAAGTGATTGTTCAGCGATTAGAATGATGAAGGAAGAGAGGATGTCAGCCAAAAAAAGGAGCCTCTATCGAATAAAAATCTCCAATTAGAAGACGTTTCGGGTTTAATTAGATAAAACCATCATCAGTTCTATAGAGCTGAAATGAGCATAAATAATAATTGTAATACAACAACATAAAATATTTTTTAAATTATAAAAAACATCAGATCTCACATTAATGGCAATCTCAAGGTGCACACCATTGAGATGCAGATAGTGTTGTTATTAGGAACCGACCGAATATTCGGTTTCGGTTACGGTTTCGGCCAGTTTCGGCCAAAAATCATGGTTTCGGCCGTAGTTTCGGTTTCGGCCAAAAAGTAGCCGAACCTTTCGGCCGGCCGAAACTTGAGTCTGAAAAGATGGGATGAGACTCGCATGAAAAAAAAGGTCAAATGATTTGCACTTGAAGGAGAAAAAAATTTTGTCTCCCCTAAAAAAAAGGTAAAATGATTTTCAAAGAGGGAAAAAAATTTCAAAAAAAAAAAAAAAAAAAAAGGTAAAATATAAATTTTTTTATAGGAAATACAAGTTTCGGTTTCGGTTACGGTTTCGGCCGAAACTAAGGTTGAGGCCGAATATTCGGTTTCGGTTTCGGTTTCGGCTGAAAATCTTGTTTCGGTCGGACCCTAGTTGTTATATATAAACATATACAAAATTATATAAAAATACAAAATTTGCATATCAGTTGTCAGATGCTCATCAGCCAACACGGCCAAGTCTCAAATGTATATAAAATTCAATTATCAAATACAGTTAATATATGATAAATACTGGGGAAGCAATGAACCCTCAGTACATTGACCCATAATACATCTTAATAAAACAATTGAATTAAACAATTTTTTATAATATTTAAATCTGGGGGTCTAGATTATTCAAGATGGACAAATATACATTGCTAAGGCCGATACAATCAGTCTGATAGTTTAATGCCCTATGTCCATATGTTTTTATAAAACATTTTTCTGCTACCAGACGTTTATATGTGTTGTCCACCTTCATCAGAATGACTGCGTTGTCAAAGTCAAATCCATGCATAAATTCGATCGCATGAGAACTCAGAGCTGTCGATGTCCTAATATTTTTTTTTTTAATCTTATATTGTGAGAAATATTGATGTTTTTAGAAGGGCGGCGTTGTCCAACTCTTATCCAGTGAATTCGGTAATTACAAATTTTAATCAAAAGAAAAATGAGCGGCTAGCACCCCCCCACCACCTCTGTGCCTATTAGCAATGATTCGCCATTCTTTTCTCTTTTCTATGTACCAGGGCTGTCGGAGAAAATTCAAAAAATATTCAAGCTGCATAATGTCCGTACGGCTTTATCATCCAGAGGCAATATTTCCTTTTTGTATAATAATAAGGATGTAGTCCCTCCCCATGAACAACATAACGTAATATACTTAATTCGTTGCCTTGGCTGCCCCAATCCCACTAAGGTTTATGTGGGCCAAACATCTTGCATGTTTTCGTTGCGAAAAAGGGAACATGAATTGAGTATAAAAAATATTAAAACATCGACAGCTCTGAGTTCTCATGCGATAGAATTTATGCATGGATTTGACTTTGACAACGCAGTCATTCTGATGAAGGTGGACAACACATATAAACGTCTGGTAGCAGAAAAATGTTTTATAAAAACATATGGACATAGGGCATTAAACTATCAGACTGACTGTATTGGCCTTAGCAATGTTTATTTGTCCATCTTGAATAATCTAGACGCCCAGATTTAAATATTATAAAAAATTATTTATTGTAATTTGGAAATATATTATAAATTAATTTATAAAATTGTCATTTGCAAATAAATAATATGTTTTCAAATAGGTCAAATGCACGCTTTTGTGAGATTTCGTTTTTATTAAGATGTATTATGGGTCAATGTACTGAGGGTTCATTGCTTCCCCAGTATTTATCATATAATAACTGTATTTGATAATTAAATTTTATATACATTTGAGACTTGGCCGTGTTGACTGATGAGCATCTGACAACTGATATGCAAATTTTGTATTTTTATATAATTTTGTATATGTTTATATATAACAACACTATCTGCATCTCAATGGTGTGCACCTTGAGATTGCCAATAATGTAAGATCTGATGTTTTTTATAATTTAAAAAATATTTTATGTTGTTGTATTACAATTATTATTTATGCTCATTTCAGCTCTAAAGAACTGATGATGGTTTTATCTAATTAAACCCGAAACGTCTTCTGATTGGAGATTTTTATTAGATAGAGGCTCCTTTTTTGGTTGACATCAGGGTTGCCACATATTAAAATGCTCAATGTAGGACAATAGGAAATGGACATATATATACATGTATATATATAAATTTTTTAGGTGATGATAATGCTAATTTATTTTAAGTTATTTATTTAATGACTTCATTCAATGTCTGAACTTATATTTTTCATCACTCTTCGCGCATTTTAATAATTTAATGTTGTTTCGAACTTTCTCATAAAATTGTACGCAATTTTCTTTACAATTAACGCTTACAAGCAATTCCGCTTTGATTAACTCTACTGAACACTTATTTCTTTCATCCGGGCGTTTAGAAATCGATTATACAGACTTATAAAAACCAACTTAATATTTTATTTTCAAAGTAGGACATATTAGGATTCATTGTAGGACGTAGGACATTCATTGTGATTGTAGGACTGTCCTACCGAAAGTAGGATGCGTGGTAACCCTGGTTGACATCCTCTCTTCCTTCATCATTCTAAAAAATTTATAATATGTAAAAATGAACAAAAATACACAAGAGATAAATAAATAAAGTTAAATTGTCATTTGTTATAGATTTGTGACGATCTGAAAAAGAATCAAAATTAGTAACGTAAGTTGTTGGTAAATTAGGCGAGTTGTCCGGTTGATAGTTTTGTCGACGAATAACATCTGAATCCTCTGCAAAAGAAAAATCTTCTAAGGAATTTGATGTATCATTTAATGGATGATCTTTCTCCATTTCTATAATAAATTTTGAAGAATATTTGGTGTTCTCAAACTATTGTCAAAAATATTGACAATTATTTGATTTTCACTAATATTTATCATAGTTTTACTAGAAAAATTACTTATCTTATTTGATGTTTCCATTTGTTATAATCTTTAGGGTATCAATTCCATTAGTGTCTTATAATTATTGCAATTTTTTGCTAAACATTTTCTTTTTCCTAAAAATATAAATGGAAAGTAGTTAATCTCTATATATATAAAGAGAGAACTGACTGACTGACTGACTGACTGACCATCATCGCACAGCCTAAACTGTAAGGCCTAGAAAGCTGTAATTTGGCATGTAGATTACTTTTATTGCGTAGGCGTCATTTAAGAAGCCATTTTTCGAAATTCCAATTTTAAGGGCCCCAAATGGTCATTTATGGGTAAAATTTTGACTTTACAATAATTTCTAAACCAAAAAAGATATCAATTTGGTTTCTTCGCTAAAACCTTCCTTAGATAAAAATCTAAATTCGTTGTTTCAGGGTTTTTTAAAATTCGGCCGCTAAGTACCCCAAATCGCCAATTTAGGGAAAAACAATATATTTAAGAGTAAAATTTTGATCTTCATTAATTTCTAAACCAGAAGAGATATTGACTTGCTTTTTTCACTAAAACCTTCCTTAGATAAAAATCTAAATTCGTTGTTTCAGGGTTTTTTAAAATTCGGCCGCTAAGTACCCCAATTCGCCATTTTTGTGAAAAATTCGGATTTTCCAACTTTTTAATGAAATGAGATATTAATAAGTCCCCCCCCCTAAATGAATTCCCCCTCCAAAAGTTCCCCTCTCCCATAAAAGTAATTTTTTGGTTGTTTTTTGAAATTCGGCCTCTAAGTACCCCAATTCACCATTTTTTTTAAAAATGCATTTTTCTTCCCAACACTTTTCTTCTCTTCTCCATCTTCTCTATATATATAAAGAGAGAACTGACTGACTGACTGACCATCATCGCACAGCCTAAACTGTAAGGCCTAGAAAGCTGTAATTTGGCATGTAGATTACTTTTATTGCGTAGGCGTCATTTAAGAAGCCATTTTTCGAAATTCCAATTTTAAGGGCCCCAAATGGTCATTTATGGGTAAAATTTTGACTTTACAATAATTTCTAAACCAAAAAAGATATCAATTTGGTTTCTTCGCTAAAACCTTCTTTAGATAAATATCTAAATTCGTTGTTTCAGGGTTTTTTGAAATTCGGCCCCTAAGTACCCCAAATCGCCAATTTAGGGAAAAACAATATATTTAAGAGTAAAATTTTGATCTTCATTAATTTCTAAACCAGAAGAGATATTGATTTGCTTTTTTCACTAAAACCTTCCTTAGATAAAAATCTAAATTCGTTGTTTCAGGGTTTTTTAAAATTCGGCCGCTAAGTACCCCAATTCGCCATTTTTGTGAAAAATTCGGATTTTCCAACTTTTTAATGAAATGCGATATCAATAAGTCCCCCCCCCTAAATGAACCCCCCTCCAAAAGTTCCCCTCTCCCATAAAAGTAATTTTTTGGTTGTTTTTTGAAATTCGGCCGCTAAGTACCCCAATTCACTATTTTTTTAAAAAATGCATTTTTCTTCCCAACACTTTTCTTCTCTTCTCCATCTCTATATTTATAAAGAGAGAACTCACTGACTGACTGACCATCATAGCACAGCCTAAACTGTAAGGCCTAGAAAGCTGTAATTTGGCATGTAGATTACTTTTATTGCGTAGGCGTCATTTAAGAAGCGATTTTTCGAAATTCCAATTTTTAAAATGGCCCCCACCCCTATCCTCCCACCCGCCAAATGACAAAGTAAAAAATCCCAATTTTTTAAAAATTATTAGGTTTTATATAATTTTTATACACATATTCTATTTGTGATATTTAACAAATTTTTTGGAGAAATTTAAATTTTCCATAGGATATTACTATTATAATATCTTTAATATCTTTTAAACCATAGCTTCTCAACGTACCCGAGAAGGTCACCCTGTAGGAGTTTCAGACTTTCAGGGAGCGGATCACCCTGTAGGAGTTTCAGACTTTCAGGGGGCGGAAGAAGACCTAGAGATATTTAGGGGCATTGAGGTTCCTTAGAAGGGGCGTGGGCAGATTCAAAAATATAGTCTAAAAAAGGAAAAAAACGCTAATTACCTGCTAAAGTAAAATAAAAATTAATATCGTTTAATTTTTGTTATTAGGGGTTATTTCAAGTTATTTAACGCGGCGACCCTCCGTTGTTTTTTAGTAAAATCAAGCCTGTTATTAACAAATTCCTTAAAATGCATAATATTCGTTCAACTTTCTAATTAGTTATGTCTTAAATTTATGTCTTTTGAATTTTAATATTAATATTCCTCGATATAACTAAGTATGCGTTTTAATTTAATTGCCCCCATTGAATCATTCTTCTTTCATTCTTTATTTTAAACTCAGAAATAGGATAGGTCTCATATCCTATCTTACGACTCTACTATAATATTACCGTGGCAATAGCTGTTTTAAATTCGCCAGTGGTGAATTAAGATAAGGGGGTGGGTGGAGGGGGGCTCTAGAAAAGAACATATTCTTAAAGGGAGAGGTGAGCAAAATAAGGTTGAGAAACTTTGTTTTAAACGATAATAGATAGCAATTTAAATAATACATCCACAAGATTTTTTGTATTTAAGTTTCTTAAATAAATATCTTTCAAGGGAAATAAAGTTATTTAGTGTTCTCGGGCCTTGGTGTAGTGGTTAGTCATTTGTACTCGCTACCCATTCAATTAAAATAAATATAAACGGAGTCTTAATGCCTTCGATGCCTAAAAAAAACTTAATGAAATTAAAAAAAAGAAGCTATTTAGTGTTTTTTTGATTCTAAGACCTCCCGCCCCTGAGCAGGGTTTTAACAAAAAATACTTTTTTATATTTTGACCAGGGCACTGGTCAAATGTGGTTAAAATCGTTCAAAATTGGTTTTAACCATAAAATTAATTTAAATTGTCTACCAATCAATTTGAATAAATAGGGACGGGGTAAATTAAATAAAAAAAAAAAAAAAAATATATCCTAAACAAAAAATCTGCTGTAACCTGTTTTAGCCTCCCTGGTTTTAGCCGAACCACCCTGCCCCTCCATTTTCACGAAATTTTGTATTCTTCAATTTATCTAAATATCAACATCTTTTTTTTATTTATTCAAAAAAAGTTGTAATTTGGCAGGTACATTACGTTTATTGCCTTGACGATATTCACGAAGCCTTTTTCGAAATTCTAATTTTAAGAGCACTGAAACCTCATTTTGGAGTTTTTTGTTTTTAATTTTATAATGACCTTTAAAGGGGTTGAGATATCATTTTGCTTTTTGCTCTAAAGAAGAAACGAGGCATCAATGTTGAGGATTGGCCACGAATTAAGAAGGTTTACGCTCCGGGAATTTCAGGGTTTCTACGATGGGCGTACAAGCGACATGCCCGCAAATCCTAACCTTGCTCGCCGATGGCGAGCAAAAAGAGCTCGCCGAAGGCGAGCTCGGGGTCCAGGGGGCGAAGCCCCCTGGCTAGCGCAAGGTTCGCCGAAGGAACATATAAATACAATTAAAAACATTTTTAAGTATATAATGAAATCCAATACTTATCTCTTAAATGACAATTTTAACGTATTTGACAATATTTGAATATAATATATATAGAAATCACATGATCATTTCATCGGTTGACTACCCTGCTCTCTAGCGGATAAAAGTGTCAAACTCTCACTGGGGTGGCAATCGTGACGTCACACAATTTCAAATTCTCCCATTGGAGTGCACCCCCCTGCTACCAACCTAGGAAAAAAAAATTTACCTGCCTTCCTAATGCCCGGGAGTTTTAAAATGACAATTTCACCTTACTTTTTGATCACAGTGGTAAAATTTAGCCGAAACGTTTCCCAATTTTGAGAGTTTAATTTAAGCAGAAGATTCTAATTTGGCTGACTCCTCTCTCCATTTATATCAACTGATACAGCCACTTTCCATCTTCTATATTAAATATAAAATTTCAACTTCTTAGCTATTTTTTTGTTCATTTATATTTTATATTTAAGTTAGGTACCCTCCCGGACACTCAAAATAAGCTTTTGAACAAAATCGGCCAAAAAGTACTTTACTGATCTACTTTTTTAGTTTTTTTCGACTTTCTCAAAATCGCTCCACCAAAACTGTTTAAAATTCAAAAATCAATTATTTTTTAGATGCTCTTTAAAAAGTATATCAGTGAAGTTTTTCGTGGAAATGGTTTGAAGTACACTTTACCGATGTAGCCTACTTTTTCAGTTTTTTTTCGATTATTAAATATTCAAATATGAGATTAAAATTTTGAAAAATAACCATAGTTTATTTCAAGCAGTCAACATGGGAACCAAATATATCTCTACACAAAAAATCTGGTTTGAACAGCACAACTTGCTCTTACCGAAGGGTTGTGTGCTGTGCGCCAGTCATACCAGCTTTTTTTTAATTTTATACTTTTATATTATATCTTAAATAGGCCTATAACACTGGGCAACAGTGATTTTGTTGACTGAGAATTTGAAGCTATTTCTGGGTATTTGGGTAGCACTGATTCCAAAAATGCCATCAGTTTTGCCCCATTACGTCAGATTTTAGAGCGTCAGATTTTAGAACTATAGAGAAAATACAATTTTAATAGAAAATGTGCTCTAAAGTGGTTCTAATTTTATATTACCTTGATTTTTTTAAGGCGGCACCCCGTAAAAATATGCAGATAGTTATAAGGGAGCGTACAATTATTACGTAACGCAATTTGGGTGAATGGGGGTCTCGTAAAACGTTACCATGTGTTACAAGGTGGGGACCGGGGGTTGAACAACGCTTTACGTAACTGGTATTTTAGCGACTTTCCGATACTTTGAGCAACATAATTGTGACTTTTAGATAAAAATGGCCACTTGAGCGTTACGTAACGTCTAGGGGGGGTCCAAAATCTTCAAAAATTGCGTTACGTAATACTTGTACGTTCCCTAATACATAAAAATTTTAAGTTTCAGGGGAATCGGAGGTCATTTACCGTAGACGTGCCGCAAAAATGGACTTCAATTGAATTAAAAAGCGAATCGAACCCTATCCACGAGAAGCTTATGTATCCTCTCTGAAGATCTGGTCACGGACACTAACTTTATTAAATATTATATAAAAAATATTTCTAGAATCTCATATCTTTCTTTATACTTGTAAAAGAAAAAGTTCATTTTTTTCGACCAGTGAGTGTACTTGTGTTTTTTCTTTGCTGACGTTTTTGTTCATAATTTCGTTAATAATCAACATATTTTTACGAATGAATAATTTTTAGAAAGCCAAAGAACTATAGAATATCGTAAATATATGTTTTTTCCATTCAGGGATACCTAAAATTGTATTAGGGGTGACCAAAGCAAAAAAAAAAAACTGAAAAAATTCGATTTTTTTAAACTTTTAGCCGTTTGCGGCACGTCTAAATGACCTCCGATTGGGCTGAAACTTATAATTTATATGTATTATAATGATCTGCATATTTTTACTGGGTGTCGCCTTAAAAAAATTCAGGTAATATAAAATTAGAGCCGCTTTAGAGCACATTTTCTATTAAAAGTTTATTTTCTCTATAGCTCTAAAATTTGACGTGATGGGCAAAAATTGATGGCATTTCTGGAATCAGCGCTACCCAAATACCCAGAAATAGCTTCAAATTCTCAGTCAACAAAAAAAGTTCCTTTTTGTTGCCCTGTGTAATTTAGGTTTCATATCTATGGATGGCCCCCGGGGGGGGGGGGGGCACAGTGGTACGAAATGAGAAAAAAGCGGTCAAAATAAAAAAAAAAAAAAAACTTTAGAATAACTGAAAAAACCCAAGCCCGTTGTATACAGAAATGTTAAGGGCCGGTTTTTTTATGTTTGGGTAGAAAGAAAAACTTATGGGTAGTGTGCAGTGCAGAAACCCTCTTCCATGGAATAAACTCTCTTCAGTATTAAAGGTTTTTTGAAGTTTTCTACTTAATAAAGACATAACATATAAAAATTATTAAAAATAAAAATTGAAATTAATTTAAATAAATATTATAAATTAAAATAATTTTTTAAAAAAATAATTTTTTAAAAAAATTATTTTTTTTACTAAAATTTAAAATTTGAAATGCTTTAGTTGAAGCTGAAGTTAGCTTCGTCTCGCCAGAGGGAGTTGGCCAACCCTCGAACATAGTTTCAACTTGGATATTAGAATATATTCAAATAATCATCTTCAACACCTTGCCAAATATCCTAGAAATATAATCCTGACTGACATAAAATGAATAATAACAAAAAAAAGGGATAGATTGAAGAATGCCTCTGTTATTTTTATACGTGAAGTTACGGTGCTGCTTGCCAGGCTTGTGTTTCTAATATCACCCCTTTGCTAAATCGTACCCAGAGCTTTTGGCTCCGACTAATATACTCCAAGGCTGGGTTATGCAAATAAAAAGCAAATGGCTGCCTCAGTTACCAGTGGACCTAACCTTTTGCATATTGTAAAATATATCACATCTCATCACGTTATTGTTAAAATAAGTTGAATCAAAATAAAAATAACAAATATATCTACTTCTTTTTTAAATAAAATGATAGGATGTCATATATTTTACTATAAGAATAAAAATGAAGAGGGTTTCTGCACTACAAAAAAAAGCACTTTAACAGACACTTCACTAACTACCCAAACATGAAAAAACCGGCCCTTAGAGTTATACCTGTTAATGATGGAGAAACATGCCCCTTTAGTTAATATTTAACTTCTGAACTGAGAGCATCGTTTTAGTGAATTTCAATTCGTGTTTTAAAAAGTTTAACTTCAACCAACTTCCACAAAATTTACTGGGGCTTAACCTTAATCTAAGTAGTTGAAATTTCATACTTCATCTCTTTCAATTCATTGTTTTTTATAAAGGCGTTAAATTTTTTTAAAAAACGTACATACATTTTTCCTTTGGAGATGCATATGTGAAAAGTCACGCTCTGTTGGAAGCATTTTTAGAGTGACTATGTTATTAAATTTCTTTTTAAATAAACTTACTTTTTTGTCAAAAAAATATCTAAATCATTCTTTCATAATAATTTTATTATTTTTGCTATAGGTTTAGCTATTTTTTTATCTAAATAAATTTAAATCATGAAAATTAAGTTACTTCTTTTTTTTTTTTTACTTTCAAGGTGTTTGATGAAGCTGTACGAGCAGTTCTTCGGCCAGAACCACAAAAGAGAAGGCAAAGAAAATGTAGCATGCTTTAGATCAAATGATGTCACCTATTTTTTTAATAATAAATAAATTTTGACAAGGTGAGCTTAAAATTATTTTATTAGAAATTATTTAAACATATGATCTATTGTGGCAACAAATATATTCTTAGAAATAAATATGCTATATATTAAAGGATTTCCTCGTTAAATTAAACAAATATTTAAAATGAATTTTTATCTTCTTTAAATTTATTTATTTTTTCTTTTTTATTCGAATAAATTGTTACCCAAATTGATTTAAGTTTTTAACGAGGCTTCCTTTTATTATCTAATGATTTTTAATTAGATGAAGATAATATTCTTATTTTCAACTAGTATTTCAAACGAAACAAGTGTTCTCTAAGTATTTTACATTGTATTATTAAAATTTTTTTAATAATAAAAGGTGAAATATTTACTTAATGCCAAAACTTTAAATGACTTAATAAAAAATTAGTTATTAATTTATTTTTATTTCTTTCAAAAATTATTATTCTTTAATAATCAGGATCTGATAACTTTTTCATTAAGAAACGATATGTAAATTTTTTTTTTTTTTTTTTTGGTTACTTAAAAATAAACCAAAGTATTTTGTTATTCTTAATGAATATTTATTTATTTTAAATAAATTATTTTCCTTTTAAGTTTCATCATCAAGAATTATACATTTTTTTATTCTAGAACTGTTTTTATTTTGAATATATCAGTTTCTTATTTAATAACTAAATAATCAAATTTTTACATTAAAAGCTATCTAGATATTGTATTTAAAGTAAAAAATCAATTATTCGAACTTTTTTTGATCATAACCAAATATATCGGAGAAACTGAGAAAAAAAATAGCACAACAATCTTATTCTATCTATAGTCGAGATATTTTGTGTAGGCTAGCTCTATTTCCTGCTCCTATCGAATATCAATACAGTATCTTTAAGCAATGTAAATTTTAGACTTTTCTCTTTCAAAACTATTATAAACCTGTCAATAATTGAAAAGTCAATTAGCATTAAACAATTAAATCATATCTTCTTTCTTGAACCTGAAGTCATGCTATTCGACTAATGTTCGCACTAACAATATGTTAGGAGTTGCCAAGAGCCCCCTATAAGCTCGAAGCAAACATTGTATATGTCCTGAAGAAATTGAAAAATTCAAATAAAAAATACATTTTTCATAAAAATAGCGGTAATAAATAATTAAATTTAAATATAAAACCAAGACACTCAAATGAAGGGAGAGAGGATGTCAGCCAAGAAAGGAGCCTCTATCGAATAAAAATCTCCACTAAGAAGACGTTTCGGGTTTAATTACACTGAAAAAAAAACCTTGTAAATTCAATGGAAATCCCTTCAATTCAATGGGATACCTTGTTAAAATGAAATTGAAGGTGCATCTTATAATTTTAAAAGGTTTTCCTGTTGAAAAAACTGACAAGATTTCCTTTAAATTTAAAAGGAAATTTTGTTAAAACGAAATTGACAGTATTTCCTGTAAATTTTAAAGGAAATTTTGTTGAAACGAAATTGACAGGATTTCCTGTAATTTTTAAAGGATATTTTATTAAAACTAAATTTATTAAATTTCTTGTAATTTTAAAATTATTTTTTATTTAATTCTGGTTTTACCTTGAATTTATTTCAATCTGCAACAGCTACACTCGCCGGAACACAGGTTTTTGGCGTGTTGATTAATTAAAATAAATTTTTAATCATTTTTTAAATACATGTTAAATTTTTCTCGGGTCAAACGTAAAAAGATAATGCATACGTTTGACCTGATAAAAATTAAACATGTACCAGTATTAAAAAAATAATTAAAAATTTTTTTTAATTATTCAACACGCCCAAATCCTCCTGTCTTCCGACGAGCTGTGGCAGATTGAAATAAATTCAATTTAAAATGATTTTTTCTCAAAAACAATTTCACAGGATTTCTTATAATTTTAAAGGGATGCTTTGGATAAAGAAAATAATGTGAAAAAAAAATCAAATTTACAAAATCATAACATAAAAAAATGTTTTTTTATTCTAGGAATTAAATACAAAAAAATTACAACTCAGTTGTAATGTACACCAAAATTATATAAATAAATACTTACTTGAAATGTATTTTCAAGATGTGTTATTTTATAAATATTAATTAATATTTTTGAAACAATATTAAAATATAAAAAGCAATTGAAATGTTATTTTCAGAACCATAGATGATGAATTGTTCAATTGTAGATGCTGAATCTTCGATTCTGAATTCTGAAAAAAAAAGTTTGTTTTTTAATTCCACCAAAATTTGTTCATGTCAAGAGACAAATAAAAAAAAAAATTGTTTATATTTTATTTTAACTGGTTGAAGCATCTTGGTCAGTTACCTGGTAAAGAGAGCCAGAAGCTATTAACCCCTTGGGTCTCTATTGTATGCGTTTCTTTTTTCTACTGGAAATAAGGAATTTTATTTGAAAGGACCCTTTTTTCACTCATGTCAATGGTCGACAGCCTAAAAAAGTATATAAAAGTTTTTTACAAAAAAAAATAATAATTTGTATAAACAATATATAATATTTTGATACAATTCACTTTTTGTTTATAACATTATATTTACCTTTTAATATATGAAACAGATCTTCTAAATCCCACTCGATTAGCATGCAGTGGCGGCTCGCTAGGGTAGGCAAGGTAGGCGACGCCTACCTTATAAATATACAGATGAAAAATATTTATCACTTTTATTATATTTATTAAGTTTAAAAATATTTAGTTTCATAAAATAATTACTATATTTATTAATTAATATATATGATTTTGCAAAAAAAAAAAAAAATTTGAAACACTTCAGAACCTCGTATTTATAAAGTAAAGGCGATATTTTTCTTAGCCTATTTCATAGATAATATAGATTGGAAAGCCTGTCAAACTTGTCAAACGTTTGTTCTTCAGTCGGCCAGGTGGCGTTCGAAGCGTGGCTCCGCTCTAGGCTCCGCCCACCAATATGCTCTCCCAAATCATTCTATACCAAAATATAACTTATATATATATATTTTTTTATTTTAATAAAAATTATTGTTTAATAAAGTCGAATATATATAGAAGCATAGGGTATTAAAAAAAAGAAAAAAATATAATTTTAGAGTAGAGATTTTAATTTTTTTCTCATTATAATTCACATTTATCTGCATAAATAACTATAAGATACATTGCTATCATTTAAAGCTATATTCAAAAAAATATTTCCAAACAGATTAAAAAAAAAAAATTGGTTAACAAATAACATGAATGAAATTTATAATTTATACATATTACACGTGCTTTGTGAACTTGTAGATTCTCAAATTTGTTTTTCTTTTATTAAACATCTTTAAAGATATTTTATTATTATTATTGTTTTTATTAATTTTAATTTATTTTATTTAGAAAAAAAATGGTTTATAAATATTGTATATGCCATGATACAGGAAAGGAAACTAGATTGCATCTTTTTTCTGGTTCACCAAAGGTGTTTATTAAAGCTTTTGTGGTTTGTATTATTATGGCAGTTTTTAATTATAGACCCATTTGTATATATTATTTTTAATAAATAATTTGTACAAATATGGTTTATAATTAAAAACTGCCATAATAATACAAACCACAAAAGCTTTAATAAACACCTTTGGTGAACCAGAAAAAGATGCAATCTAGTTTCCTTTCCTGTATCATGGCATATACAATATTTATAAACCATTTTTTTTCTAAATAAAATAAATTAAAATTAATAAAAACAATAATAATAATAAAATATCTTTAAAGATGTTTAATAAAAGAAAAACAAATTTGAGAATCTACAAGTTCACAAAGCACGTGCAATATGTATGGAACATGGAATGGAAAATGATCTATGCAGCTATGGTTGGGATCAGGGAATGCATGCAGGGATGCATATTGCTTTTCAAACGAAGGGAAGGGGCTTTGGTGGGCGGAGTCAAGGAGCGACGCTAGCGACAGAGGCGGACTGAGAGACAAACTTTTCAGCTGTCAAATCCTGTGAGTTACAACCCCATGGCCTATTTACTGCCTGTACTCCACACTCCGCTGCCCACATTTCTAGACAGTCGCGCATGCGCACAGCAGTGATAGCTAGCGCTATAAGTCGAACGGTTAGGCGATGAACTAAGTAGCCTATGCCAAGCCGATGACTAGTGTTACCGTAGAGCGCAATTTCTCATGTTTAAAACGCATAAAAAATTATTTAAGAAACTCAATGTCGCAGGAAAGGTTGTATTCTCTTTCGTTGTTATCAATAGAAAAAGATTTATTAGTTCAAATTTCGAAACAAGATAACTTCACAGATCAAATTATTGAATTATTTTCTAAATTAAAAGATAGGCGAATAGATTTAATTTACAAAAATAAATAAATACGCCTTTTTTCCTATTTTTCGTAAGTAATATATATATATACAAGTTGAGAAAGGAAAAATTTCAATTTGCCTCTCCGACTCCGCCCTCTCTGTATTTCGCCAATCAGCGCTATCCTTGAGGCATCCCTGAGGCCTGATTGGTTGTTTCACACATCGGACACCTTCTTAGGGCTTTATTAATAAGTATGATGATATATATATATTTGTCGCCTACCCAGTTGTCTCGGTCACGAGCCGCCACTGTTAGCATGTGATATAATTTTAAATAGTCTTCATTGAAGTCCTGCAAGTCAAGCACAAAATTTATTATAAATAATATATTAAAAGAAAATCATAATATATTTTTAGACGTACCTTGGTTTTTTTGCCATAATATCTACGAAATTTAAAATAAAAAACAGGACACAAAGAAAATTTTGTTAGACGTGCCGTGAATAAAAAAGTATAAATATTTTTCAAAATTAAAAAAGTATATGATATGATAGAAGATATCAACACGGATTTCACAAAAAATATTCAAAGAATATATCTGGAAGAGAAAATTCGCCTATTCTAACTCAAGCTAGTCATGCCGACTACTAAGACAGAATGACGAGCTTGAGTTAGAAATAAGCAATGGGTACGTAGGCAGGTAGAGAGGGAGTTGCCTTTTTCTTAGAAAATGAGAATTTAAAGGTTCATACTGTAAAAATAAAATGGAACCTTGTCAATTTTACAGGATTTCTTCTTGAATTAGAACTCGATGGAATTTCCTGTAAAAATAAAAGGAAATTTTTTTATTTTTACGGTATGATTTTGTCATATAGAACTTGAGGCGATTTCTTGTAAAAATAAAAGGAAACTTTGTTAATTTTATGGGAAGGTTTGTTGAAAATTTTTAAAGGGATTTCACTTTAATTTTACAAGGTCGGTTTTTTTTCAGTGTAGATAATGCCCAGTTGCACCAACTAGTCTCAGATCTTGGCTTGGTCAAGTCCGTCTTGAACTCAAGTCTCAGCTTGAGATTTAAAACGTTGCACCAATGAATCTTCAAATGATCTTACCCAAGCTGCCTTTAAGAAAAAACAACATCTGGCAACCTCGCATTTTTGTTACAAATTAGCCACTAGGCGGCACTGCAGGACAACAAAAAACATATTTGCTAACCAAAATCTGAGCAAAATAAAAATAAATAAATAAATAATCAGCTTACTCTGTTTTATCAAATTCTGTCAACAAAAAAATATTAACAAATTTTAATAAGTGAAGTATTTCTAGGCCCTCATTGGGGAATAAAAAAGAGAAGAATTTTCATAATATATTTTTCTAGACAAACTATTGAATGAAATGGTACAAAAAAAACACAAACAAATTGTAAGTTAATCCACAGTATTTTTTTTTTAATTTAAATTAAATAAATTCACTTACTTTTTGTTTGACGTTTTTCTGCCACTTCAATTCAATCAACTTTTAAATCTATTATTTTTAATATCTATTTAAAATATTTAATATAATATATATTTTTAATAATGGGTTTATTTAATTAATAAACAAATTAATGATTTAATTTAGGCTAATATTTTAATTTAATATATTAATAAATTTAACAGTAAAAATATATTTAATATATTTATTTAAAATCATAGTGAATTTTGACAGATATATTTTGAAAATACGAGGTTATGTTCAAAACCTTCTCTGTCAATTATAACTTTATGCAAACATCAAAATCTTCACCTCCGATCAGCTCCATCCACACCAATATTCACGTTTTATATTAATATCTTGAAGTAAAAACCAATTTATAGCGATTAAAAGCAGTTTAAACTTTTACACACAGTCAATTTTTATATATAATATAAATATACCTGGTATATTTTTTAAAAATTCTTGACAGGCAGTATGAAAATATAATTTTTTTTTTAATAATAACAATAAAATTGATTAATTAAAAAAAATGAATATATTCTAAGGGTATATATAGATAGGTGATTAGATAAAATGTCACAATTCTCCTTTTAGGTTACGAATTCAGGCTGAGAGGGACTTAAGTCGTCAAATTTGACTACTTGAGATGTAAGCTCAAATAGAGGACTTAAGTTAAGATTAAAATTTGGTGCAACACTTTAAGTTCAAATGTAAGATGTAAGAAGATCTTGAGACCTGAGATATGTTGGTGCAACTGGGCATAAATCCATCATCAGTTCCTTAGAGCTGAAATGAGCATAAATAATAATTGTAATACAACAACATAAAATATTTCTTAAATTATAAAACATCAGATCTTACATTATTGGCAATCTCAAGGTGTACACCATTGAGTTGCAGATAGAGTTTTTATATATAAACATATACAAAATTATATAAAAATACAAAATTTGCATATAAGTTGTTAGATGCTCATCAGTCAGTTCTTGGCTGACACCCTCTCTCCCTTCATCATTTGAATCGCTGAACAGCCACTTCTCTTATCAACAAAATAAAACCAAGACATTTTTATAATGTCGAAATTTATTTATTTTCCCCAAATTTTCAAAATTTTAAAATAATCATATTTTGTCCCACAATTTGAATATGGACTTTTTTGTCTTTGTTTTATTTAATTGCTTCAATTTTATTAAGAAGAAACAAAGTGTTGCGGTTTTTTGTTTGTCGGTGAGAGTATTTTAGATTGAAAAAACAGGGATAGACGCGACAACGCGTTACAGATCCCATTTATTTGGGATCGGGCGTTTACGCTTCCAGTGGACGAGCTTCAATTAATTCGCACTAGGAACCGACCGAATATCCGATTTCGGTTACGGTTTCGGCCAGTTTCGGCCAAAAATCCTGGTTTCGGCCAAAAACTAGCCGAACCTTTCGGCCGGCCGAAACCTAAGTTTGAAAAGATGGGATGAGACTCGCATGCAAAAATAAAAAAAAAAAAGGTCAAATGATTGCACTTGAGGGAGAAAAAAAATTTTTAGTCTCCCTAAAAAAAGGTAAAATGATTTTCACGGGAAGGAAAAAGAATTTTAAAAATATTTCACAAAAAAAAAAAGTAAAATGATATGAATTTTTTAAAGGAAATTTAGGAAATTCGGTTACGGTTTCGGCCGAAACTAAGATTGAGGCCGAATATTGGGTTTCGGTTTCGGCTGAAAATCTTGTTTCGCTCGGACCCTAATTCGCACACATTGGGGTCTGTAGCACGTAAGAGCTATTGTGGGTTATATTCTTAAAACAGCTGACTAAACAAGTACACCAGTTTGGAGGGAAAGTGGTGTAGGTTTTCCCTGAATCATATTTATATATTTATAAATAAAATTATTTAGTATATGTGAGGTTTCATTAAGTTGTAAATGAAAGAAATATTGAATTTCTAACTCGATATATTCTCACATATACTAAGTACACCAGTGACTATCACGATTTAAATGTTGTTTAATACTTTTATCTTGACCACAGACCTGATGACCAGCGGCGTAACTAGCCTTTGAGGGCAGAGGGCGCGAGGCTAAACAAGGGCGTCGTTTTTTAAGTTGTAATATAATTTAAAAAAAAACTATCCGTGTTTTTGGACAATCTATGGAAAGAATATGATAAAATCACCGTACCTGGGCTATATTTTAGATGTCTTAGGGCGCCTATGTCGGTATAGAGGGGCGCCAAAGGCTTGATGCGCCTGGAGCGGAGGGGGCGACCGCCCCCCTTCACCCCCGCCTAGTTACGCTACTGCTGATGACTTGAGATTTACATTTTAACTTTACTTGGGAAATTTCTAAAAAACTGGCAACACACCAGCTAATAATCACAACAGATCAACTCTTTCTGAATCCAAGATGGCTTCCCTTCTTCTCCAACAAGTACTGCTGGAGTCACACGAGAGAGTGGTCCTATGTCTGTAGGCTATTAAGTTGATAAAAGGCTGTACTCAGAGTGCCCTAAAAAAGAGAGACTATACCTATAAAATCAAGTGTGTCCATGACATGATGTTGAATCCTGTGACACAGTGGCGCGGGGGGGGGGGGGGCTCACTATGCCACTGCTGTGACACTATACCACTGGTTATAAAAGTGAATCAAATTATTTTTATTTATATAATCAGTTCATTATCTTATTTGTTTTTAATTAAATTATTTGAATTATAATTTGTTTCTTCAAATTTTATTAAATATAAATCAAAAATTCTAGTTCTTGATCAAAATTTGAGGTTGTGACAGTCCACGTGTGGACACTTTTAATACTAGATTTCATGTTAAAATATTAAAGTTGATTACTTGCTTTTATTTATTGTTAATATTAGCTGTAGTTTTCAAAAATATACAACAATATAAGTAGTATTTAACAAAAAAATGACCTGTGACTAGTTAATATGCTTTTTCATAGCAATGACCAAAATGGCCTATGACACAAAAAGACTCTACATGCAAAATTTCATATAGGTGTTATAGTTTAGGCCCTGCATTGTCATCACCTAATCACATCTCTATACAAGGGCGTACCCAAGATCAAATCTATCATGGCCGTTCAGATTGTGACATAGCTTTTTTTTTTATATAGAGGGGAAAAGCCTGCGAATTAAAGGCCTAAAAACCCTCGAGTTCTAACAAAAAAAATCATTCCCCGTCGCCAGCGCCCTACCTAATTTTGTTTCGTTTCATCACTTTTATAAAGTGAAATTTTTTGCTTCTAGGGGGGGGGAAGCTGCCCCCTGCCCCTCGCTGGGTACGCCCATGTCTCTATACATATAGAGATAGAGAAGATGGAAAAATCCAAATAAAAAACACATTTTTCACAAAAATGGCGATTTCGGGGTATTAGGGGTCGAATTTCAAAAAATCCCGAAATTACTTTTTAGAAGATCATTTAAGGAAGCTTTTAACGTAGAATATCCCATCTCCTTTAAAAGTAAACTAATTTTAATCACAATAAGTTTTGATCTTTAAAAAAAGTGAGGCAAGAGCGCCAATTCTTATTATTATTATATTGAGCTAATATTTTATAGCAATTACTTCTAGATATATTGTAACAAAATTTTATCCAGCACGACCCCCTAAAAGGAAATTGAAAAATTAAGTGCCACCCTAATATATATATATTGTATATAATTTATATTTATATTTATTTATATATCTATATATATCAAAATGAAATGGAAAAAATGTATGTATATAATATATATGGATCATTCCATGCCAAATCGACAAATTTTTTTTTCCTGACCCCCGCGGATTTCGCTGAAAGTTTCCTATCTTTTTTCTACCCCTTAAAAGACATTATTGAGAATTTTTTCAAATTTTTTTACCAAACTAAAAAAAAGTTATAGATTTTTGAAAAAATTGCTCTTTTTTTTTCAAATAACTATAACTTATCTTAAAATTGATTGATATTTCGGAACCCCGCAAGAATATAAAAATTTTGTTTTTTAATGTAGTTTTCAGAAAAAAAATACAAAAATTATTTCAGAAGCCCGGATATATGAAATATTTCAGTTTTTTTTAAAAAACCCTAATTTTAAATCGACCATTTTTTTTTTTTTTTAACTCAAAAAAAAACTTTAACTAATTCTACAATTATCCCCCCTAATTTCAAGATGTGCCGACGATTGCTTCTATTTTTTTTTTGGTTATAAAAAATTTTTTTTTGAAATTTGGTTTATTTTTTACGTAACTTTTTTATGAAATTTTTTCAGCTTTCTCGTGAAACATTAGAAGTTGAAAAATGATATTTTATTCGAAAATTTTAAGTCATCATACTCAAAATTGTTTTTTTTTTTTCAGTAAAGTACGTGATATATAGAAAAACGCGTATATAGAAATTTTTTTCGGGGGGGGCGAACTGAAAATTTTCAGTTCGGGTCCCTTTTCTTGAATATCTCACAAACTACTAACTTTCGGCCATACATTGAGGGGGGTTAAATTTGTAGCATTTTTGACCTTCTATCGCATCCTGGCTGGAACACATCGAATTACAAATAACCCTGTATAGTGAACTTTGTAACTCAATCTTTTATTTTACAAATGCCAGAAAAAGTCGTTTCATATTTGAAAATTCATTTTCTGGCTAGCTGAATTTCGTGAAATCCGTGAGTAGTAATATTTTAGACTATTTTTCAAAAGTTTTTTTAATTAAAATAAATATTTTGATGATTTTTTTTAATAAAAATATGCAATGATTTCCACATAAAAATTAAGCAAAATTAAAGTATTTCTTATGTCAATTTGGTTTTATGGCGTTTTTAAGGAAAAGATCCTGAAGGGTTCGCTTTCTAACTTAGCTTGTTTAAAGATGATTGTGTTGATATTCAGATAAGTAGTAGATAGTTCTGGTATAAAATTATTCAGAGGCCTCAAAACTTTGAACCATTGGCTCCCCCTCTTCAGTATAGCCTCCGCGCGTTCGGATAATCGATTTTCTACTGTATAATTATTTTATATTCTAATAAATAAATGATCATATAAATGTTTACATCATGTAAAATTAAATATATATCAAATTTTAGAACATTTAATATTTTGAAAATTTATTAATTCACTATTAAATAAGAAAAATATTCAAATAGAATATTTATTGAACTTATTATTTAAGAGTAAAATGATAATGATAAATGATTAAATAATAATAAACTTTCTATACAGGGACAATAATTCTAAGGCATAGAACAAATTCAACAACTATTAAATAAATTCACACTTTTTTTTTCAAATTTTTTATAATTGATTTCTTGATTATATATATGGAATCCAGATAGATCTTCCATTCACTGAACATTATAGAAATAGCTACTACTGTATATTTATTCATAATAAATTATTATATTATTATTTTTGCTCATATTTACCTTTAGCAGAAAATGGGGCACGATGGGACAAATATTTTTATTTACTTGAGCAACACAAATTAAGGAGAACAAATATTTTAATATGGAATTTAGATTTATCTTAGCATACTTTCATTTAATTTCAAAACTAACTAGATCAGTATTTCTCGGCCTATTTTTACCCCCCAAAGGTGTTATGACATATCCTCTATACTTTAGTTTGCCAAACATATTTAAATTTTTTTTTTTTTTTATTTATATTTTAAGTTCCTCTTTTAGTTGCCTCTGTAGAATTTCTTGTCAGTTCATTGAAGTCTTATCCAACTCTAAATTACTTAACTTTCGAAAAATCATTCATTTGTGCAAATCTGTTAACTATTAACGAAATTATAAAAAAAAAGTTCTCAAAGTTAAGTTGTTAAAAATCAAATATAAGAAAATTTTATGGTAAAGCTGGTGTTTGGCTTAGACGATAGAGCTATTCTTGAGTATATGGAATGGATAACCCTGAATCTTGACTTTGATGACTGTTTTGTTTATAATTTCGTTAATAATTAACAGATTTTCACGAATGAACGATTTTTGGAAAGTTAAACAACTATAGAATATCGTAAATATATGTTTTTCATTTAGGGATGGTAAAAATTCTATAAAGGGTGCCCAAAGTTAAAAAAAATACTGAAAAAATTTTCTAAACCTTTAGCCGTGTGAGGCACCTCTAAATAAATCACCTCCAATTGGGCTGAATATATATATTTCCATGTATTTTAACTATCTGCATATTTTTAAGGGAAACGCCTTAAAAAATCTAAAAATTTAAAATAAGAGCCACTTTAGTGCACATTTTCTATTAAAATTTAATTTTCTCTATATCTCTAAAACTAGAGATGATGAAACAAAACTGATTCTTTTTTTAGAATCAAGACCCAGAAATAGCTCTGTCCCAGCACCAAAATCACTGTTGGCCTGTTGTTATTTTAAAATTTGTTATAATTGTACTCTGATTTTCCAGGCACGGGAAGGTGCTAAGCGCCTCCACTTGCCCTCTCGTTCTTTGCCACCCATGAATTTAAAATATTATATTATTTGTCTCAAAGTGCCCCACTTCTCCAACTATCTTGTTCTTTTGACTTCAAGCTTCATATTTATTTTTATGTTAAGTATTTATCCATATCAGCCGTCTTAAAACTTTATAAATTTACGAAACCATTATGAATATTCATTTAATAGCACTCCTTTCGGTAAAAAAAAATTATATCTTATAAGTACAAAATATTCTTGGAAAACTTGAGAATGTTATGTGAAACACCAGAGCTGCGTGGAACGCAGTTTGAATATGGCTGATTTATATAACGGTTTTAGTTTAGTCTAGTCATTTTTCCTAAATGAATAACTTTTTCTTTTAATTACAAAACACTAAGATTTAAAAAAAAGCATTTAATAATTAAACTACCAGTACTATATAACAGAATAACAGTAAAAGGACTTGTTATTTATTTATTAATCTAAATAGTTATTAAAAAGTCTTTAATGAACTTATTTTGTTCTTAGAATGTGATTAATGCTTTGTTAGAATATTCACTAATATAATTCAAATGACCAAAAAAAAAATCTGTAAGCTTTTGAATTATATATATATATATATATATATATATATATATATATATATATATATATATATACTATTCATACTTCACTAGATATAATAACAAGGGCGTAGCTGCCTGTTCTAGGCGCATGAGTCTCAAATTAGGAAGAGTGAAATAAAATATTTGTAAAAATTTTTTTTTGTTAAGTACTCAAATAATTAATTTAATATACACTTGACTTATAATTTTTCTAATATACATTATAAATTTCATTTTTTTATACACCTAAACCGATAAAAATGTACTATCTGTATCAGCCAAAGTTACCCATTGGCTTAAGATCTGACTCAGCCCTTCCTAGAGTGTTTAAAGACGTGATTAGATTGATGATATTAATTAATTTTTTTATGTTTTTTGAAAATATTGATTAATTAATTAAGGCATTTGAAAATTCTTGTCTGTATGAGCAACATTGAACGTGCATCTGTGTTAATTGCATAGCTTATATGCACTTGGTCTTTTTAAACTCTTCGGGTTGTTTCTCTCACCGATGGAGTGCACTGCTAGAGCGGATACTTTTTACTGATACAGATAGTATATGATTCGCTAAAAAGAACGAGTGACCGACATTCCCTCTATAAAATATGTAGCAAATTAAATTGCTATGTATTTTGGGGTGCCTTACATTTTAAATAAGATGTAAGGCTTTAAATAGGAATAAGTGCATAATTGGTTAAGCGGAGGCTTGAGCTTCGCGGGAAGGTAGGGTTCTGATACCTTGAACCCAAATCTGTGTTGAGTGAGAAACTGATGGGGGGACGGAGAAGAGCCTCCCTCGAGCCCATTCCCTATCTCTCTAACACACACCTAACTAACTAACTAACCCCGTCTGACTAGTATACAGTACCTATATACACAGTATTACCATGGCGAACATAAACATTTGCAGCCTAACCATTGACCCTAACAGGTTTGAAAGACGCCTACAAATATTTTTTTTTAAATAATATTTATTAAAGTTAATGCCCGTGACCTGATGCTCATAGAGGGTACATTAGCTTCTCGTGGATAGGGTTCGCTTTTTAATTCAATTGAAGTCTATTTTTTCGACCAGGGAGTATACTTGTGTTTTTTTTTTGCTGACATTTATGTTCATAATTTGGTTAATAATTAACAGATTTTTACGAATGAATTATTTTTAGAAAGCCAAAGAACTATAGAATATCGTAAATATATGTTTTTTGCATTCAGGGATATCTAAAATTGTATTAAGGGTGACCATAGCAAAAAAAAATCTTGAAAATTTCGATTTTTCTAAACTTTAAGCCGTTTGCGGCACGTCTAAATGACCTCCGATTGGGATGAAACTTAAAATTTATATGTATTCTAAATATCTGTATAGTTTTACGGGGTGCGGCGTTAAAAATAATTTGAACATTCTAAATAAAAGCCGTTTTAGAGCCCATTTTCGACTAAAATCTATTTTGCTCTATATCTCTAAAACTGTGCCTGATGGAAAAATTCTAACTACATATCTGAATTCATAATGAAAAAATGCACTAGGTTCACTAATCAGATATCTTGTGAAAAAAACCTTGTCGACTAGTGTAATTAGAAATTTGGTTCGAAGTTTAAAATCAGATGATTTTTTCTAATTAACAAGGTTAAAATTAATCAAAAACTATTAATTTTGTATAAACCGGCTTAATTGCATGTTAATCTTTTGTTGATTAGACACAAAAGTAGAGGGCAAGGAACCCTTCTAGGGGTCCTTTTTGACCATTTTATTTAAAAAGAAGGTAAAAACAAACTTTTCTTTTGTGTCTTAAATAACAAAAGATTAAAATGCAATTAATGATTTGCCGGTTTATAAAAAATTAATAGTTTTAACATTTTATCCTTGTTAATTAGAAAAAAATCATCTGATTTTTAACTTCGAACAAAATTTCTAAGTCAATTTTTAATAAAATTTTATTGGGTATAAATCCATTTTGTCTATGTAGAAAGGTTTTTGAGTTCAAATTTCTTTCCCCATATCTCTTGAAATTATAGTGTTGCCGTATTTCTCCATAGATGCCAAGTTTCTTCTAAGTTTCATTTGAATTGGCTACCAATTATTTGAAATAAATAGTAACGGAGTCTGGGTTCTTCTATTATCAAAATAAAATAAATATATATATAAATAAAACTATATATTGATAATATAATTATATTAATCCAAAAAAGAGTTGTCTTTCGCAAAGTTTTTAAATTTAAATAAATTAAATTACTAAAGTAAAAAAAAAAATCGTTATGTTATTTCAAAGATGAAATTATTGACCAAAAATAGAAAGAAAGCAATCAAGCTTTATCAGGTCAAATATTTTTATTAAAAACAAGCTACGTTTCGATCCTATAAATAAATAATAATAATAATAGACAAGTTATGGTTAAGAAACAAGTTCGTAGCCAGATATTTAATTTTAAATATTGACACAACTGCTGCTATCTGAAATATTTTATGTTATTTTTCACGTTTTTATAAACCACATTTTTAAAATCAGATCAATTGACTGCTTTCCAAATTAAAATATAGAGGTTTTTAGAATTGCAGGGTGAATGTCAATTTTAAGGCAACTGAATAGACAGACCTCCGTAAATGGTTGCCTACCCGTAAGGCTCTAAAGCCAGGTAGACCTCTGGGTGGGGACTTAATTGTGGCGCTCGCTGTACAGGGATTAGAGAAAGATTAGGCATAGCCAGAAATTTTTGATGCGGGGGGTTCAAGAAAATTTTTTCAAATATTTTTAGGGTATTTATAAATAATTTTGGTTTTTTTTAGCTAGAGTAAATTTTTATTATATTTTACTTTCTCTTACCCTATATGAAACATAATTTGTATTATAGATCTTAAATATCTAGTCATGACTTGGGTCCCATGGGGGGGGGAGGAGAGTTCGAACCCCCCCCCCTCCTGGCTACGCCTATGAGACAAAATAATATGAATACCGGACATATAGACAATATTTATTTATTAATAATGTGTTGAGCCACCATTTGCTTAAAGAAATTTTTACAGGTGGGGTTGGGGGTTCTCTAGGATCTATCCAAAGTTTTTGACCTCGAGGACCCTGAACTAACTTGGGGGGAGTGGGAGATGGGGTTGCAAAAAACCTCAAAATTTTAGGACTTTTTTCAGTTTTTATTTTGTTTTCTATCTCGTAAGCTAAGCATATTTTGTGCGCCAGAGTACAAAACAAAGTTGTAGAGCATTAAATTTGCTAAAATTTCGTTGTTAAAACGAATATGTAGACCTAATATTTACGGCCGATCAAAGTTAGCCCAAGTTCCTCAAAATGTAAAACAAATAGAAACTTTGATCGGCCGTATCTCGGTTAATATTGGGTCTGAAAATTCGTTTTATCATCAAAGTTTTACCAAATTTTATACTTTTTCTAATTTATTATGGTGCACAAAATATGCTTAGTTTACGAAATATAAGTGAAAACCTGAAAAAAGTACACACATTTTGAGGGGTTTTTTTTTTTTTAATTTTCTTCAACTCCTGTACAAATTAAACAAAAGCAAACATTAAGGTTGTTCGGATAGTACATCGTAAGTCATAATAGAATCTAAATTTTTTTTTAAATAAAATTAAAAATTTGAATGCCAAAATTCCTTATTATAATTTAGTCGTGACCTATCATAGTTTATAATTGGATTAAGTTAATAATTTAATTACCAAACATAATAAATGAATGACTTTTGATTTGAGCAGTTTTTCACGTAATATAGAACTGGCAACATTGCATTCATCAACTATCTATTTTAAATCTTAAACGCCTTAAATTTTATTTTATTTAATATATTACAATGTTTAATGCAATTCAGTTTAACCACAATGGACGATTTGCGAGAAAAAATATTGTAAAATTGAAAAAAAAAAATGTAACTGACAGAGAAAAGACACTTATTTTATTCGACGTTGCCAGGCTGGTCTGACTCTCGAGACTTCCTTATTTTTAAATATTGGCGACTGTCATTTTGGAGAATTTTTTGACTTTCTTGTTAAAATATCTTTAAAAGCGGTCGGCAGAAACTTTTGATTTTATTTTTAACATATTCCTCGGAAGTGAATTAATAAAATGTAAGTTTTTTGTTTTTGTATCAGATGCACAGATGCCTATTTAATTCAATATGTGTGCGTTTCGTCGTTATTCCCCATAGGCTACATGTTAAATTTCAATTTTTTAAAAATTAATTACTCGATAACCCTGGGTCAGATCTGCTTCAAAATTTTATTTTATACATATTTGATAGTGATTAATAACATATTAAAAAATTAGCTTTTAATCAGTTAAAGTGCTTTAATGTCCGAACAACCTTAAAAGCTAAAAATTGAAATTTAAGTTTTTTTTTTTGGTATTTAGAAGAGGAATTCGCAAATATTTTTATTTAAAATTTATCTATTGTCCAAAGGGATGGTTTATGGTCTATCATAAAAGACCCTCAGAACCCTAGCTCAGGTAAATTCACACAGATAGTGCATATGTTGTGATGAGTCAATTAGGCTGCCTAACTAGTAGGCGTCTTTCAAACCTGTTAGGGTGCAAATGTTTATGTTCGCCATGGTATATTTAAACCTCAAAACGATTACACCGAAAGATGAACAATCCTATTTGCTCAGGGACTGAATATGCAGTGGCGTACCGAGGGGGGGGGGGGCGGTCCGTCCCAGGCCCCGAGCCGGCATAGGCCCCATATATTTACAAAAAAAAAAAAAATTAAATGAAAATTTCCCTTTGAGAGGCCCCGGGGCCCTTGCGGCAGGGCCGGATCTAGGGGCGTGAAAAAATTTGCAAATGCCCCGTGGGCGGCAAAAATTTAGTGTTTCGCAGAAAGATTTTTGAGATCAGGGAAAATTTTTACCCCCCCCCCCCCAAAAAAAAAAATCAATATAGGGCACCCTCTTCTAGTGCCGCCCCAGGCCCCCAACTGCCTCGGTACGCCTCTGTGAATATGTAGCTACGCCACTGTATACTACCCCACCAAATTTGAAAATTTATTAATTTTAAATATGAACAAAATTTTTAAAGATAAAATATAAACTAGGTAAATTATATTGTATATTTAATGTTAATTTATTAAATATTAAAAATATTTTGTTTTAACTGAGAAAAGAAAAAAAAAGAAAATTTTCAAAAATTGTATACAATTTATGCTATTCTGCATTTAAATATTAAAGGGCTGAGATTCCCTAATGAAAAAAAAATATCTGAATTGAATATGGTAAACTTGAATTCTTGATTTTTTTTACACAATTATTTAATTTTTATAAACATCAAGAAAATAAAAAAATAATATATACCTAAATATATACGAGTATCAATCAGCGTTCGAATCGATATTTACAGTGGGCGCCACAAGTGCCTGATCTACTCAAAAGAGGAGCTTTGAGATTAGGTAACTAAAATGCTTAGCTTTCGGAAGTTTTATCTTAAAAGTAGCCACTTCAGTTGCAATAAAAAAAGATGATTTATTTATTTTAAAAATATTTGTTTAGTTGACTAAGCTCAAGGCTCCACTCTCGAACAGATGAGGCACTTGTGGCGCCCACTGTACCAAAAATTAACAAAACGGTACCTGTACGTTTAAAAATCTGGTGTGACTGGTCGCACAGCACACAACTTTGTTTCACCTTCGCTAATTGAAATTTGTTTTCTGTGCTTGTCACACCAGATTTATTATGTCGACACATATTTATTTATTAATAGATTACTATAGTACGGTAAATTAGAATTAAAGATGTACAATTTTTAAACAAAAAAATATTTATATTTTGTTATCATGGTAACCATTTCTCCTATCTTAGCCCTCCTATTTATACGGGGATATCCAATTTAGGACGGACAATGTGCCCAGGAGTCTCAGGGGGAGTCCGCTTGACCTGCAGATGCCGAAGCACAGAACGACAACATTTGGTAAGTCGTTTTCTGTGGAGTCTGTGAGGTTGTGGAACGGAATCCCGGAGCGCATTAGAGGGTCAGGTACACTGGCGACGTTTAAAATCCGATTTTGGGAATATTTGTTAAATGAGCAGAGGGGGTTGGTTGGGTGAGGTGAATCGCACCGCATTGGAGAGAAGGGAGAACATACGTCTTATACTCTTATACTTGTATACTATTCATGTGAGTGTAAATTTTCTGTGCTCCAGGAGGCTCAATAGCCTCAGATCAAATAAATAAATATCTATTTATCTATCTATCTATCTTTCCTTTGAAGTACAAGAGTAAAGTCGCATCAAACAATTTTGAAGACAAAATGAGAATATTCATTTTAAAGAGCACCTAAAAACTAATTTATTTATTAATTTTAATCAAAATCATTTGAGCGAATTTTGAGAAAATCGAAAAAAAAACTGAAAAAGTACATCAGTTAAGTACTAGTACTTTTTGGCCGATTTTATTTAAAAACCTATTTTCGTTGCTCCGGAGGGTACAGCGTGTGCCACAATTAAGTCCCCACCCAGTTTGAGTTGCCTTCAAATGGACGTTACCCCTGCAATTCTATAAACTCTATATTTTAATTTGGAAACCAGTGAATTGATCTGATTTAAAAAATGGGGCTTATAAAAACGTGAAAAATAACATAAAATATTTCAGATAGCAGCAGTTGTGTCAATATTTAAAATTAAATATCTGGCTACAAACTTGTTTCTTAACCATAACTTGTCTATTATTATTATTTATTTAGCTTGTTTTTAACAAAAATCTTTGACCTGATAAAGCTTGATTTCTTTCTTTCTACTTTTGGTAAATAATTTCATCTTTGAAATAACATAACAATTTTATTTTTTAGTTTAGTAATTATTTAAATTTAAAATCTTTGCAAAAGACAGAACTCTTTTTTGGATTAATATAATTATTGCATGGAGGTCCTTGCTCGACTCCAGGGGGTGCAATTTTGCCCAATCTTAAGCACAAACATATCTCGCAAACTTGCTATCTTAAACGATATATTGACTGGCTAATCAACAGTCTATTTGAGCATTGATTGAAAAAATTCCATACTTTTCAAACAAGGCTCTACCTAGTTAATAATTGTTTTAATTTTATTTACATGTATTTATTTTATTTTGATACGAGAAGAACATCTATTGCTAATAAAAATCTTTTTTATTTTTTTTTATTTGTTTAAGGTCTTTTTCGGCATCTAATGTCATTTAGACCCCGTCCCTATTTATTTCAAATGATTGGTAGCCAATTCAAATGAAACTTGAGAAGAAACCTGGCATCTATGGAGAAATTTGGCAACTGAGAATTTTCAAGAGATATGGGAAGCAGAAAAATCTTTCTACATCTAAAACTGTGTTTATTTCGAATAAAATTTTATTAAAAATTAACTTAGAAATTTGGTTAGAAGATTAAAATCAGATGATTTTTTCCAATTAACAAGGATAAAATGTTAAAATTATTCAAAAACTATTAATTTTTAAAAAACAATTTTTATCTATCTTTACATAAATGCATGTTTATCTTTTGTTATTTAAGATATAAAAGAAAAGGAAGTTTTCCCTTTTTTTTAAATAGAATGATTCGAGTCCAAAAAGAACCCTAGAAAGGAAAGGTTCCTTGCCCTTGCTTAAATAAATATAAATATGCTTAAATAAATAATTAATATGCTGGCTGTGAGTATTAAATATTGATCCGTGGGATGGAGTCAGCCAAGGAAAATAAAAACAAATTTATTCTGTAGACGTTTCGAGCGCCAGTCGTGCTCTTCTTCGGGACTGTCTAATAAGGAGTCCCCACGGGTGGTGGGTGGGTCACCGATTTTTTTCAAACTCATAGGATTTGAAGATTAGTATCTGGACATCAATTTCCTAAAGCAATACGATGCACTACTCAAGAACACTCAAGAAAATCGACTTTGAAGAACATCAAGATTTCCGAGTTGTTTAAGTTTGGATAATGCCCGGGAGCCGTGGCTCAGTGGGAAGACATTAGCTTCTCGCACCGGAGTCCCGGGTTCGCTTCCCATCCCAAGCGAGAAAAATTTATTTCATTTGATTTGACTACAAATCATTTGAAATAAATAGGGATGGGGTCTAAATGGCCTTAGATGCCGAGAAGGACCTTAAAAAAAAAAAAAAAAAAAAAAGTTTGGATAATTTTCTTTATATGTAAACAGTGTCTGGTAGCCGTGAGAATAAACGCAACAGGCTAGTAAACAAGGAGTCGCTAGTTCGATGCTTGTTCAAGACATTTTTTTTTTTTTTTCAATTCTCTTTCCGTATATACAATATCTCTCATATTAACATTTATAAAATTGAAATTAAATTAACAAATATTTTTTTTCAATATAAATTAACATCTTTTATTTTTAATTACCACTCGTTACACACTGAAAATACGAATATTTATAATAAATTGAAATTTGGTATAAAAATTAAAAACATCTTATTGTTAAATAAGACGATTCGTTGCATATATTTTCATATATCTTTTTTTTTTAACACTCACAGTTTTTTCCACTCACACACACATGCACACAGTCATTTCGGCAACTCAGGTCATATAAGACTTTAGTCGATAAAACAACACGGCGGTGAAAACTGTAGTTTTTAGTAGTATAGTTTTTAATTTTTATACCAAATTTCAATTTATTATAAATATTCGTATTTTCAGTGTGTAACGAGTGGTAATTAAAAATAAAATTAATTTATATTGAAAAAATATTTGTTAATTTAATTTCAATTTTATAATATAGTTAATATGAGAGATACTGTATATGCGGATAGAGAATTGAAATTTAAAAAAAAAAAAATGTCCCGAACAAGCATCGAACCAGCCAGCGACTCCTTGTTTAATAGACTGTTGCTTTTACTCTCACGGCTACCAGGCACTGTTTACATATAAATAAAATTATCCAAACTTAAACAACTCGGAAATCTTGATCGTCTTCAAAGTCGATTTTCTTGAGTGTTCTTGAGTAGTGCATCGTACTGCTTTAGGAAATTGATGTCCAGATACTAATCTTCAAATCCTATGAGTTTGAAAAAAATCGGTGACCCACAACCCGTGGGGACTCATTGTAAGTGTCGCGATAGTCGATTGACATCATTAAACAATTTCAACAAGCATTAACAATGTATTTGTTGAAAGAAACAATAATGATTTAATATATAATACACGGCATGTGTTTGACAGTAAGGCTACTTGTACAATGAAGAAGAGCGCGACGGGCGGTCGAAACGTCGACAGAATAAATTTGTTTTTATTTTCCTTGGCTGACTCCATCCCACGGATCAATATTTAATATGCTTAAATATTAATGATAGAACAGTAGGCCTATATTGTAAATCATGGAGTAAAAATTTTAAACAAAGGGAAATATTTATGTTGTCTTCGAACTAATTTCAACTTCTTAGCTGATTTCCTTCATGCATTTTTTGAGCAGACACACACATCATTTTTTTAGACACATACTGTATATATTCACATATATAGAGGTAAGAAAAATCAATAATTTGCACTTAGAAATATGTCATTCATTCTTCCTTTTTTTTTTGAAAAGGGTTTTTCTAGGAAAAATTCGTGGCTTGCAAATTAGAGAATATTTTCATGTTTTAAACCCATTCTGGGTTCTTTTTTTTTAAAGAAAAAATGTGTTTCAAAAAATGAATAGAATCTATTTTTGATAACCGATTTGTTTTTGCCAATATCGAATTAATTTAAAATCAAAATTTATTAAATAAATTTGAATTTTATTCATAATTAAATAGTGATTGACATTTGTATGTTTCATGAAAAGGAAAAGGGTCAATTACCTTTTAAAGAAACTATTTTTCTTTTCAAAGCAGGTAAAGGAGTAAACAAAGGCTATACAAAAACTTCGCATTTTTTTTTTCAAACAATTTTGGGAGCAAAATTAAATACTGTATACATTTTACGAGCATAAAAAAATAATTGATTTATGAATTTTAATATTATTTTGTACTATGAATAAATTAAATTTTTTATTAATACATTTTATAGATATTATCTTTTGTGAAATAATTATCAAGAATTGTATCAATGCATATTCTATTATATATATAAAAAGAAAGAAGATGGTGCAAATCATCCGTTTGTTTGAGGTATAAAATTGGAAGAAACGTTTATGATGGCATTTGAGTAGAATGTATTTTAGAATTTACATCATATAACTTTCAGACAATAAGTACTGCCCGAGTTATCCCATTGAAGGGGTTAAAAAAAAAAAACTATCAGATTTTTATTTTTGATAGATTCATTTATTGTGATCGGTAACTGTTCTTTGTTTGAAATTTTTGGGATAATGGTACAATAAAATCAGTTCAAAAATTAGTTTCCTGTTTTGACACAAACAAACAAATCTATAGTAAAATTATATTCGGAACACAATTATTTCAAATCTGTAGTCTATATGCTCAAATATAATTTACAAGTTGAGAAAGGCGCGGCTTCGCCGCGCCCATCTCAACTTGGCCCTGGCGGGCGGCGTCTCGGTGCGTGATCAGCCCGGAGTGTGTTCGCGCGAGAAATAAAGTCGCCAAACACGCCGTCAGAGCGCACCACAGGATAGAGGGAAGTTGACCGGAAGTGCATGGAAAGCGTCCGCATCTGAGGAAGGATGCGATCAACGCTTCCTCTCTCTCAGTTCTAGTTCTGACTCAGACGTTGGCTAACGGACCACGCTCGTAGCAGTCCAAAACCCCAGCCTATCTGCCTGGTTACTGCCCCCTCGTGCAACAACCAACCCCCGGTTTACGCCCTGGTGTTAAACCACCTCCACTGGCATCGAGCCCTCAAGTTGCTCGCCCAGAAACTTTTATACATTTATTAAATTCATTTTTATTTACCCACCCCGGATCGGCGTGGCCATTATACATCAAGAAGTGTATTTTTATTTGTTTTTGTGTGATTAAAGTTTTTGTTATATATTTTTGTTAATATGACGATGTACTTCTTTTACCCGTTTTCCTAGGAATCCAACTTTGTTTGAAGGAGCGTTTCCATATACAGTTCGCTGCCATATATCTCTATTACCATCTTTCTAATATCTCCTTCAGGCATTAACACTATTTTTCTCTTAATTTTAAAGCCCATATTATTTTTGCCTAAATGAAAATACATTGAATCAAGTTTAAAATTTGAGTATTCGCCCTGCCCGGCCTGTGGGTTTTGAAGGCCATGAGAAAATTACGGGCAAGTAGCAAGTCTAAATTTCTCTTTAATAAACTGATTCGGGCCAACGGGCATGCAAATGAAATCAGGCGGACAGGGACCTATTAAAAAAAATCAACAATTTTAAAATAAAAATTTCGGGAGTGGGGCACTTGCACAATAAAGCTTTAAACTTTTAAACCCCTTGATAGATATTCCGAAAAATTTTTCGTGTGCCGTTCGCGGAACCAAAAATTTTTCCCAGTCGGAAAAATATTTTACCTTTTTTTTAGATACACTAAATTTTTTTCGTCCGCGGAACCAAAAATTTTTTTATGTGCTGTTCGCGGAACCAAATTTTTTCACATGTTCCGTTTGCGGAACCAAAAATTTTTCATGCTCCGTTCGCGGTTTCTAAAATTTTTCCCGTTTTTTTCAAATCTCGGGGGGGGGGGGGGTAATTACCCCCTTTAACCCCCCCCCCCTTGTATCCGCCCTTGATATGAAGTTAGCAACAGGCCAGTTTGTCAATGGTATGAATTCGGTCATGGGACCGGAGTTCATTTTTTTTTATACTACGGAACTAGATTTGACTGCGGTCAAATGTTGACTGAGGTTCCCTTGACCGGCGGTCAAAAGTTGACTTGACCGAGCGTTATACTATCGGCCCTAAGTGTCAATTTTGGGCAAATATGGCGGACGCTAGACAGCCTTAATGATATATACAAATTTTTTAAAAAAATTAATAGTTTTTGATTAATTTTAACATTTTATCCTTGTTAATTGGAAAAAATCATCTGATTTTAATTTTCTAACCAAATTTCTAAGTTAATTTTTAATAAAATTTTATTCGAAATAAACACAGTTTTAGATGTAGAAAGATTTTTCTGCTTCCCATATCTCTTGAAAATTCTCAGTTGCCAAATTTCTCCATAGATGCCAGGTTTCTTCTCAAGTTTCATTTGAATTGGCTACCAATCATTTGAAATAAATAGGGACGGGGTCTAAATGACATTAGATGCCGAAAAAGACCTTAAACAAATAAAAAAAAATAAAAAAGATTTTTATTAGCAATAGATGTTCTTCTCGTATCAAAATAAAATAAATACATGTAAATAAAATTAAAATAATTATGTTGATAATAGAAGTGGCTGTTCAGCGATCAGAATGATGTAGGAAGAGAGGATGTCAGCCAAAAAAGGAGCCTCTATCGAATAAAAATCTCCAATCAGAAGACGTTTCGGGTTTAATTAGATAAAACCATCATCAGTTCTTTAGAGCTGAAATGAGCATAAATAATAATTGTAATACAACAACATAAAATATTTTTTAAATTATAAAAAACATCAGATCTTACATTATTGGCAGTCTCAAGGTGCACACCATTGAGATGCAGATAGAGTTGTTATATATAAACATATACAAAATTATATAAAAATACAAAATTTGCATATCAGTTGTCAGATGCTCATCAGTCAACACGGCCAAGTCTCAAATGTATATAAAATTTAATTATCAAATACAGTTATTATATGATAAATACTGGGGAAGCAATGAACCCTCAGTACATTGACCCATAATACATCTTAATAAAACAATTAAATTAAACAATTTTTTATAATATTTAAATCTGGGCGTCTAGATTATTCAAGATGGACAAATAAACATTGCTAAGGCCGATACAATCAGTCTGATAGTTTAATGCCCTATGTCCATATGTTTTTATAAAACATTTTTCTGCTACCAGACGTTTATATGTGTTGTCCACCTTCATCAGAATGACTGCGTTGTCAAAGTCAAATCCATGCATAAATTCGATCGCATGAGAACTCAGAGCTGTCGATGTCTTAATATTTTTTTATACTCAATTCATGTTCCCTTTTCCGCAACGAAAACATGCGAGATGTTTGGTCCACATAAACCTTAGTGGGATTGGGGCAGCCAAGGCAACGAATTAAGTATATTACGTTATGTTGTTCATGGGGAGGGACTACATTCTTATTATTATACAAAAAGGAAATATTGCCTCTGGATGATAAAGCCGTACGGACATTATGCAGCTTGAATATTTTTTGAATTTTCTCCGACAGCCCTGGCACATAGAAAAGAGAAAAGAATGGCGAATCATTGCTAACAGACACAGAGGTGGTGGGGGGTGCTAGCCGCTCATTCTTCTTTTGATTCATCATTTTGAAGGAGATCATTTTCTTCTTCAAATTCATTGTATGATTTTCTAATTTTAAATTTATTCCTTCTTACTAATGATCCCTGCTCATTTTTTATTATATATGACCTAGGGCTACTATGCCTAGCCATGACCTGTGCTGGTCTCCATTCTTTATCACCAGGATCTCTAACAACAATGTTGTCCCCTCCATTCACTTCATCACTCCTCGCCTTTGTTTGACGATCATAATAATATTTATACTTATTTCGTTTCTCTTCCAACATTTCTTTGAACCCACTATTACTATGACCATCATCAGTTTTTACCCTTATGGGCAATTTGGTTTTCTGCCTTATTTTAAATATTAATTCGGCAGGCGATCTATGGAGACCAGTGATTGGCGTGTTTCTATATTCCATCAAAGCAATATTGAGATCTGTACATTTTTTTAGAATATTTTTTGACGTTTGTTCCGCTCTTTCCGCCAAACCATTTGAACGCGGGTATCTTGGACTGGAAGTTACAAATTCGAATCCCCAATCTCTAGCAAATTTTTTACTCCCATGACGAGTATGGGTTGTTATCACAAATGATTTGGTCGGGAACACCATGAGTGGAGAATATCCCTTTCAGAGCATATATTATTTCCAGTGAAGTTTTATTCTTTAGTGGAATTATTTCCAACCATTTAGTTAAATAATCAATCAATACTAAGTATGGTTTATTGTTATATTCTAGTATATCAGAACCTACTTTTTGGAAAGGAAGTTCTGACATCTTATGCAAAAACAAAGGTTCCTTGGTGTTACAACATCTATACTTTTCACATAATTTACAATTTTTTATCATAATCTCTATTTCTGCCATCATTCCAGGCCAATAGAATATTTCTCGAGCTCTATCTCTCGTTCTATTGACGCCGAAATGACCTTCATGTAACAAATTTAATACAAATTTCCTTAATTCACTAGGTACTACTATTCTATCATTATAAAATACTAAACCATCTACTACTTCTAAGTAATTTTTAATTTTATAATATGCAGCTAATTCACCATTACTGCTCTCATTTAATTTCCATCCCTTATAATGAAATTCTACGACTTTGCTTAATATTTTATCTTTCTTTGTTTGATCTCTGAACTCATTTTTCCTTGGTTCACTCATTCTTAAATGCTTAACAATTGAATGTACAACTTCATTGAGTTCAGGATCATCATAACCCTTTTCATTACTTACATGCCTTGACAGATAGTCAGCTATATACAAATATTTTCCTGGCATGTATTGAATTTTTATATCATATTTTAAAAGTTTTAATCTTAATCTTTGTAATCTACTTGAATTTATTTTACAAATATCTTTGTTTAGAATTGCAACATTAGGTTTATGATCAGTAATTATTTTTATGGTTCTACCATATATATAATTATGAAATTTTTTCACAGCATAGACTACTGCTAATAATTCCTTCTCAATAACAGCATATTCTTTTTCAGTATCTGTTAATGAACGAGAAGCATATGCTACTGGACAGCCTTCTTGCATTAGACAACACCCTAATCCATTTTTACTAGCATCCGTTTGGATTACAATTTCTTTTTTAATATCAAAATTTTTTAATGTTTTTGGTTTTATAATTTCTGATTTAATTTTTTCTAAAGCTTTTTTTACTTCTAGCCATTCCCATTGAACATCTTTCTTTAAAAGTTCTCTTAACGGAGTTGAAATTTCAGCTAAGTTTGCAACAAAGTTTCTAAGATAATTTATTACACCTAATAAACATTGTAATTCTTTTTTGTTCTCAGGTTTTTTTAATTCTTTGATTGCTCTAATTTTCTCATTATCTATTCTTTTACCATCCTTACTAAAATAATAGCCCAAATATTTAATTTCATTTTCACAATATTGGAATTTGTTTTTATTAAACTTAACATTCAATGTTTTAGCCCTATCAACAACTTCTTTTAGAATTTTATCATGCTCCTCTTTGCTGTCTGCATAAATGAGCAAGTCGTCAAAATATATTATTACATTTGAAAATGTCTGAGAAATTTTTTGTTACAATTTTTTGGGGCATTACTTATTCCAAAGGGCATTCTTTCAAATTTATAACATCCAAAGTGGGTCGAGAATGCGCCGACTCTATAAAATTTATGTAATAAATAAACTAATTTCCGTTGAATACTAGAGTTAACTAATAAATAGCGATGCAAAAATGACTATTTTCTACCAATCACAGGGACATTGGTACGCTGTATTTTTTATTCGGAGCTTGATCGCAATACTGACTGGATTGTTTATCAAGTTCAATTTGATAAAATCCATCTTTAAAATCTAAAACTGAGAAAAATTGTTTCCCCGTCAGTTTTGCACAAATCTCCTCCATTGATGGGATTTCAAAAAATTCCCTTTTTATATTTCAATTGCTGACCCCATCTGAAGGACCTTCTACTTTACTTATTATTTTTTGATTAACTAGTTTTTTTAATTGGGCTTCCAATTTATCCCTAATTGTTAAAGGCACTCGCCTTGCTGGTCTAGCCACAGGGATGCTGTTTTCTTTTAATTCTATTTTTACTTTTTCATTAAATTTTCCTAATCCTTCAAATACTTCTTTATTATCTTCTATAAATTGTTTTTTGTCTTTCAACTCTAGAGTATTTATCTTTTTTATTAGGCCTATTGTCGTACATGCATCTAAACCTAACAAAGGCGTTACGTTTAGATTTACAACAAAAAATACAAGCTCAAATATCTTATTTTTAATTTTACATTTCAATTCTATTTTACCTAGTGGTTTTATCTTGGTTCCTCCATACGCCTCTAATAATACCTCTGTTTCCATTAGACGATGGTCCTTATTTTTGTTTATTTCTTTGAAGAGTCGCTCTGGAATTAGGTTGACCTCAGCAGCGGTGTCGATCTTGACTTCAATTTCCTTGGATTCTATTCTCATGGATTCCGTCCAGGTCCTCTTGGTTACTGATCCAACTTGAACTATTTCTTCAACAAATAATTCATTTTCAACACTAACTGATTTTACACTTTTTATTCTACATGCTCTACCAAAATGACCAATTTTTTTACTTATGGCACACTTTTCCAAAGGCTGGACATTTCTTAGGCCCGTGCACAAAATTACATCTTCCACACTTATATTCTTTTTCTCTTCTTTTTTCTTGATTATTTTCTTTTTCTGTTTCATTTCTTCTTTTTTCAGGGTCAAGCTTATCCTTTTCTTTCCTTTTCACTGTATCTATCATGATCTTGTCTTCTTCTTTAATAGATTTAAGATGCTTTTTTGTTATTTCAAAGTTTGCATAATTCGATAGCATCTTTCAGTTCAATGTTAGGCATATTTAGTAACTTCTCTTGTATTCTTGAATCATTTATACCTAACACAATTCGATCAACTAATATGGAATCTTCTTGAGCACCATATTCACAAGATTTTACTAATTTCTTTATTGAATTTAAAAAATGTTCAAACGGTTCTTCATTTTTCTGCGATCGAGAATTGAAGACGAATCTTTCATACGTTTTGTCTTTTCTAGGGGTACAGTATTTCTTGAATTCGTCTACTACTTTTTCATATTTTTGTCTTTCCTCTGGTTTCAGGTTTAACTGGTTGAAGATCTCAATGCCCTCAGGGCCCAGCACATTTAAGAATAGTGCTACTTTTATTTTTTCTTCTGATTTATCTTTTCCTGAAGCCAATAAAAATATTTCAAAATTCTGAAGAAATCTTTTGAAATTGTTTTCTAGATTTCCCTCGAAAGACATCGGATCCGGTAATCGAATTCCTTCCATTTTTTATTTTTTCAAATATTCTCGATCACTTTTATTTTTAATAGTTCTATTCCGACTGCGCCATGCAGTGACGGCGCTACGGGGGGCTAGGGGGGCATGCGCCCCCCCGACAAGGATCTCTGCCCCCCTGGATGCCCCCCCCAATCAGCTCGAAAATCAAATAAAAAAATTTCTAAAATTATTCACTTTTCCTTAAAAAAATGTAATTTTGTAAATGTAGTTTTAAGCTTTTTATTTCAATGTAAAAAAAGAAAGATTATTTTTTTTAATTCTTTATTTTAATAAATAAATTTAGTTACTCTCAAGTTTTTGTCAAGTAAATATCTATATTTTGTGCCATTAAAATGTCATCGAAAAGAAAAAAAATATCCGATAACTTTACCAATCGAATTGAAATAAATAGAGACGGGGTCTAAATGGCCTTCGACAGAGCCGGAACTACGAGATTTTTTAGGGGGGGGGGGCAAAATTTAATTTGCCGCCCCTTCCTTAAAATTTTCTATACAAAATTCATATTATTTTACCTTTTTTTAGTAAATCTTTCTTTAATTGCCGCCCCTGATATCCGCCGCCCGAGGCAAATGCACCCACTGCCCCCCCCCCCCCCTAGATCCGGCCCTGGCCTTCGATGCCGAAAAAGACCCAAATAAAAAAAAAAAAAACTTTATTGAGCCCCAATCTAAAAAAAAAATTTCATCTTCGAGTACAAATGTAAATCCACCAGCTATAAATCAAGCTCAAGTGATTCAGAAGAAATTGATACTGATTTTGAGAAATTCTGCGCATAGCCAATATCTTTCAGAAAATTTTCTGGGCTTTCATATTTCTCAGGAGATAGTGAGGAAGCCTGCCAACCAAAAGTGAAATTATTTCCCTGTACTGCCCTGTACCTGGTGGTGTGACATTTTTTAGATCCTCTTTTAAATGTAATGGAATCTTTTGAAGCAAACTTTATTCTTGTACTTTATAGGAAAGATAGGAGAAATGGATGCCATAGTAACATTTTCTCATGTTTATAAATTTTACATCTTGAATTCTAATGTTCCGTACTGTTGGAAACTAAATACGCCTATGTAGACTAGAGTCCGACCGAAACAAGATTTTCAGTCGAAACCGAATTTTGGCATCAATTTTAGATTCGACCGAAATCAAAACTTGTTTTAAACTTTTTCTTAAGATTTCCCATACAAAATTCATCTTTTTTTTTTAGTAAAATTTCCAATTTTTGCTCTTGCTAAAATCATTTGACCATTTTTTTAAATTGCGAATTTCACTCGACGTTTTTTTTAGTATGAGCATAATCCCATCTTTTCAAACTCAGGTTTCGGGCAGGACGAAGTTTAGGCTGAAATTTGGCCGAAACTGGCCGAATCCGAAACTTCTGTCGGTTCCTAAGGTCACACAAAAAATCTGGTGCCACGAGTCACACCAGATTTTTTGTTTCTCTGTTGATGTAGCTTATATATTTATTGACTGCCCCCAAGGGCTTATATAAGGGGGGGTAAAGGGGGTAATTACCCCCCCCCACCCTGAGATGTGAAAAAAATACTTTTTTTCGAAAAAAAAAAAAAAAAATGTATTTTTAATGTAAAATTTTAAAAAATAATACTTAAAAATTTGATTTGTATTTATATTCTGGCAAACAAGTACAGAATGCGCGTTTAAATTACCGAAATTAAGAAAAAAATGTGTGCTGTGCGACCAGTCACTCCAGATTACTCCCCCCCCCCCGAGAAACACCTCTGGATCCGCCACTGCTGCCCCCCTGTCGGTAAGTTTGCCCCACTCCTGCCCCCCCCACTGAGAATAAGCTAGCGCCGTCACTGGCGCCATGTGATAATATTAATATCAATTAGGAAAAGGATATTTATTTAAAGAAGAGATTATACTATTTAAGATGGAAGTAACATGTGTTTATTAACTGAGGCGTACATTACAAGAGAACAAGGATGACTGTGCGAGAACAGAGTGACAAAGGTTGCCAACTTATAATATTTACTTTAAGGAAGGATATAAATGCAGGCAGCCAAGAAATAAAAAACGCTCTCGATTCCCTTTGAATGTCCAGACGTTTCGGCCAAAATTTATTCGCCCATCCTCAGTGAACTATTCTAGTGGGAGAGAGTTAAGTCTCCTTTGGTATACATAGTTGTTGTTAGGTCCTACTACGTATTCTATTTAATGTAACAATATGATGATAAATGAGTTTTTTGTTATTAAAACTTTTTGCTATTTTCATAGTCAAGATACAATCAAGTAATGTGGAGGACCAAAGGAGACTTAATTCTCTCCCACTAGAATAGTTCACTGAGGATGGGCGAATAAATTTGGCCCGAAACGTCTGGACATTCAAAGGGAATCGAGAGCGTTTTTTATTTCTTGACTGCCTGCATTTATATCCTTCCTCAATATATTTCCAGCCATTAAACATTAATATTTACTTTAATACCAACTTATGACAGTGTTTATTTGATTTTGTGGTACAATTGAGATAGAATCATCCACATATTGAAGGTAAACCAGCAAGTTGAGAGGCTTTACAGTAGAATAATACAATTTTCTAATTACAATTTCAGCGGCTATTGGGCTGAGAGAGCCACCCATTGGCAAACCTTTCAATTGCAAATAAATAACACCGTTGAAAGAGAAATAATTGTGATGTAGACAAAAGTCCAAGGCCTCTTTAAATCTACTCAGTCCAAAGGTGGTATAAACGCTAATGTCAATACTCATCCACATGGGCGTAGCCAGGGGAGGCAGGGGGGCGTTGCCCCCCCCTGGCTGGTCCTAAAAATTAAAAAAAATATATATATATATATTTTTCCCATTGGAAATTTTTTTTAACACCACAATTCACTACATTAATTTAATTTTTTTTTTATTTAAATAAATAATTAATACTCTATGTATATATTAATTGCAAACCCCCCTCTTTCGCCCTAACGAGGGGTTGGCCCCCCCAACAAGAAATCTGGCTACGCCCATGCTCATCCACGCAACGCATGAAAAGGTCCAGAGGGACGGCTGTGAACAGGGACTGGATATCAAAAGATACGAGAACGTGATCATTGGGAACGATCACATCTCTCAATATATCCTTAGCCATTCTAGAATTAGAGACCTTAAATTCGTCATCGGTGGTAATATTTTTAAGAATATCAGCCATATATCTAGACAATTTCGCATTGTTCTAATTAATAGTCGAGACGACGGGGCGGTATGGATGATCAGGGGCTGTCCCTTTATGGGTTTTAATTAAGCCATAAAGTCTAGCCATGTTGGACTGTTTGGGCCTAAGCTTATTATAAACACGTTCATCGACCAGTTGTTCATTGTGGCATTTTTTAAGGAACAAGTTAATTCCATTGTCAAGTTTTTTGATCGGGTTGTTAGTGATCACCTTATATGTATCGCCATCCGCAAGTAGAGACAACATGTTATGATTATAGGAACTTGTGGTGGTAATTTTTCAATTTTCAATCACAATCTTTCCTAGAATTGGCTGGTAGCCATCTTGGATTTTTTTAATAGCACAAATTTTTAATGGCCTAAAATGATTAAAAGCATGCATATATAAACCTAATCAGCTGAATTAATAAAACGAAATTCAATTACAATTAATTCAATATATTAAAATCATAATTTTTATTATTCGAAACTAATTAAAGTATGAAATAGTAATAAAATTTTAACTAAAGAATCTAATCAGGATTAAGGACATTCAAACTGGAGATCGAGGAAGAATTCAATAATAATTTTAATTCAGAAATAATTACAAGGCAAGAATTTTGGAAATATATAAATGTTGTAATATGGTCCACCACAGATGTGTCGGCCAAATAAATTGAATAACCATTTTTTTTTATACTTGTGTGTTTAAATTAAATGAACTGAGAGTCAATATTTTAGAAAATATAAATCATCCAAATAATTTCTAATTTATAGAAAATTTATTTAAGTGAAATATGTTGATATTAAAATATAATATAATTTAATGGAAAGAGAAGAGTGGGGATTGAAGGAGGGAGAGAGGTGGAGGAGAGGGTAGGAAGCCAAGGGAGCAGAGACGCCTGAGAGCTGGAGAAAGAAGGGTTGAAGCTGAAGAAGTGCGACATTTTTCTTGTTTTGCCCGACCTCTGTTACACTGGGATGGTCCATTTCATGCTGATCAGCTCATTTTTGTTCATCTTCTGCGGATGGAGCTAAACTGGAAGACAGCTAAGTCTCCATCATCTTTTTAATCCCTTCCTCATTGATAGTGCAGTGATAGTAGCTACACTGTTAAAAATTTTCGAGCCATATTCATACACATGTGTAGGAAGTCTGTTACACAAACTGTTTATGAATATTCATTTTGGGTATATGAGAAAGGTCATATACCAAAAATGAACTTTCATATTCGGGTATATGAAAAAATTCATTTTCGGGTATATGAATAAATTCATTTTTGGTATATGAAATTTAAATTACGGGTTTATGAGAAATAATATACTTTTTTGTGAAAAATGAAAGTAGGAGAACTTTTAATTATAGACCACATATTTGTATTAAATATTTATTAAAAATATATAAATACTGTACAAATATATATATTTTTAATAAATATTTAATACAAATATGTGGTCTATAATTAAAAATTCTCCTAAAAATAATATTTCAAACCACAAAAGCTTTAATAAACAAAAATTAAAGTCCTTACGAGTTTATAGTTTTGAGGGAAAGTGAGTGGTCTAGATGAAATAATAGTTTTTTTTATTTATTTTATTTTTTATTAAAAAATTATATTATATTAAAATATACAATTTTACTAAATAATAAAACAAATTAAAGTATTAAAATAATAAATTTGTATCAAAAAATAAATTTTTATACATTTCCAAGTAAATTTAACACAAATACAAATCATTTTAATTATTTAATACAAAAAATATGTCGATTTTCATCTTCTTTGAGAAGAAATAAAGAGTTACATTTTCATTGCAGTTCGTTGGAGTATTAACTAACCTCACCTGAAAAATGACAAACAATAATTGACTTGAAATTGAGAAAAAAAAATTTCAATTAAAAAATTCAAATTCAATACTTACGATTTTGTTAGTAAAATGTTCCTATTTCAATATATTGATTAAATATTTATATTTCATTTTAAATAATAATACACGTTCAATTATCTATGGGGGGGGGGGGGGACAAGTCAATGGAGAAACTTGAAGCGTTTTTTGAGATATAGTTCCTATGTTCAGACTGATTCATTGGTATACGTAGAGACAGCATTGGCCGATAGAGGTGCTAGTAGTCGCGGAAAAAAATTACCTACGTCAAAAACATTGACTGCCAATTTCTGGGAAGAAACCAGGGAATAAACGGGAAGGGACATCACGTAGTAAAAAAATGGTGTGCCTAAAACACGGTCTATTCCAGGCACCTTCAGCGCTCCCTAATAGCTTATACATAACTACTTTGGTGGTGGGCGGCTGATTTAAAAATTCAAAGGAAAGGTTTTCCTCCAGAATGTATTTATTTATTTATTCCTTGCTATTTATTACTAGTTTCTGATTTCTCATCCAAATAAATCTTAATGATTCTAGTCCCAATGAATAAAATTGTTAGTGAAAGGTTTTTTTTCCTCCAGGGAAAATAAAAGGCATAAATAAAGTTCCAAGTTAAAATATATATTTATTAAAATAAAAAATTTGAAAGTAAACATTTTAAGCAAACATTTTTTTTTTTAGAAAAATTCTAAAAAAAAATATACAATAATTATTATTAGAGGAATTTTTAATCATAGACCAAAAAATTCCTCTAATAATATTTCCAACCACAAAAGCTTTAATAAATATACAATATATTTATAAACATACATATATAAAAGACCAAAAATTACAAGTCAAAATGTAACAAAAGCATATTATTTGCGATGATATACTGGTCTATCTGGTCGACTAGTAAATCATACTCCCGCTACACCTGATCAAGGGGGGTTTATCAGATGGGGGAGAATTTTGATTGGAAATTACTACTCCCAAAAGGCTTCGCAACTTTTGGGGCAGTTAACCTCCAAGAAAGTTGGTCTAAACTCAGTGGGGTGAATATAATGGGTGGTTGAAAATTTTAGAGTAAATCTGATCGCAAAAAATTCGAGTTGCCGAGAATAAAAAAACTGAAATATAATGAATAAAATAAAAAAATGAATCTGAATATTCTATGCTGCAGATTTAAAAATTTTAACTAAAAGTTGCATAAGGAAACAACAAAATTATCTGAGGTTGTGGAAGAAGGGCGATATTTGCGGCGGATCATTCGCTGGAAGAAAAAAAAAACTTAAACCATATAAAAAAAACAAAGAAAAATGCGCTAATGAAATTGAGAAAATGTAATTTAAAAAAGATGAAATATATAAAAAAACAGTTTTAAATGGTTGAAAATGATATAAATTAATTTTCATTAAGGAAATTGTTATTTTTGATTTTCTTTGACAATAATAATTTTACAGAATTAAAAAGATGTATTCAAAAGATAAAACAAAAGAAATTCGAGTTGGAATTTGAACATTAATTGTTCGATTTGTTGAAATTCAAACTAATTAATTTTCTTATAACTAAATACAATTATTAATATAATTTAATATTTGATTGAAAGAATAAAATAAATTTAATTAAAAAAAATAAAAAATGAATATGCGCATAAAAAAATGTTAATTATTGTCTCTTTTATAGAAATTAAATATTTGGCCAGAATAAATAATTGGAATGGTAATTACCAGGGTTTATGAGCTCAATACCAAATGCATTTGTCGATACAACAGTTGGTTTGCAGAAGACGCTGATGTTTTCCAGGAATGGCGATGATTAGGGATTCCCCGGTGTTGTATTGGAAACGGATTCCGAGGCCCCTGGAGGTCTGCGACTTTCGGGTTGCTTTTCGCCTTCCGGGAACCACTGCTGGAGCACGAGATGCTGTGCGTTGACGATGCTTGATGCACGGGCAACTGAATGTATATGTATATATTTATTTTGACCAGGGGTTGGTCGATGGCAAGAGCGACGTTGATTGTTTTGTCAGAGAGATGTTAACCGTTCAAGAGTTGGACAGCAAGAGGGAGATGTTGATCGTTCAACGGTTGGTAGACAAGAGTGCGATGCTTTGTCTCAGCAAGGCATGTGTACGAGTCCAGTGATGTCACCTTCTTAAGAGAGTGGAAAAATATAAAAAAAACTTTGGTGACAAGTGACATCTATTAGCACTAACACGCACTAAGTTGTTGGAATGTTTGTGGAGGGGGTTATTTGAATTTCTTCAAATATCACTGAACTTCTGGTAATCTTAAATAATTCATAAATTGACATAAGTTATTTTATTGACATGGTAATTATATTATTAAAACAATAGTGAATATAATATATTATTTAGAGAAGAAAAATATAAGAAAATCAACTAAAAAAACGAAAAATTTACTAGTGGTTTAGTGGTAATCATGGCAATGTAGGTTCTCCACAACTTGGTTGTGAATATCATTACATATTTTTCCACCAAACTTCCAATAAAAAAAAAATAATATTATGGATGTCGTGTGTGTATATATATACATGTACATGTATATAGACAAACGAACCTCATTTTGATGTTTGAAGAATTATTAAGCAAATTATAACGTATCCCTTGATTAAACACCTTTTTCAAATGGTCGAAATGAGTTGTCACTTGAGTCCTATAAAAAATGTAAAAGCAAAAAAATATTTTTATATATGCCAAAACAATTAATCAAAGAATAAAATAAATTCTAATAAATACAATATATTACAAAATATTTAAAATGACCAACAAAAAAAAATATATTGTATATTAGAAATTAAATAAATTGAGCAAAAAAACAAACAAACCTGAATTTGATTCTGCCTTTGACACTTGTTTGCAAATGGCCGAAATGTGTTTTGCAGTCAACCTGATTCTTGGTGGCTCTTCTGCTCATGCGCAAGATCCAAATCAGGCGACACTAGCAGCCTCTGTACTAGACTACATAAACTTTCATTCTGAACATAGGAACAATATATCAAAAAGCACTCCAAATTCTTCCATTGACTTGTCCCCCCCATGGAAGAAACCAAGCCACCATGGGGGGGACAAGTCAATGGAAGAATTTGGAGTGCTTTTTGATATATTGTTCCTATGTTCAGAATGAAAGTTTCTGTAGTCTAGTACAGAGGCTGCTAGTGTCGCCTGATTTGGATCTTGCGCAGGGGGTGCACTCCAATGGGAGAATTTGAAATTGTGTGACGTCACGTATGCCACCCCAGTGAGAGTTTGACACTTTAATCCGCTAGAGAGCAGGGTAGTCAACCGATGAAATGATCATGTGATTTCTATATATATTATATTCAAATATTGTCAAATACGTTAAAATTGTTATTCAAGAGATAAGTATTGGATTTCATTATATACTTAAAAATGTTTTTAATTATATTTATATGTTTATTAACTACATTTCCATTTATATTTTTAGGAAAAAGAAAATGTTTAGCAAAAAATTGCAATAATTATGACAAACTAATGAAATTGATAACCTAAAGATCATTCGATTTGGGCACAGTATTCTTAAAAATAACAGTCACCTGTGAGATCTTTCACAACAAATGGAAACATCAAATAAGATAAGTAATTTTTCTAGTAAAACTATGATAAATATTAGTGAAAATCAAACAATTTTCAATATTTTTGACAATAGTTTGAGAACACCAAATCTTCTTCAAAATTTATTATAGAAATGGAGAAAGATCATCCATTAAATGATACATCAAATTCCTTAAAAGATTTTTCTTTTTCAGAGGATTCAGATGTTATTCGTCGACAAAACTATCAACTGGACAACTCGCATAATTTACCAGCAACTAACGTTACTAATTTTGATTTTTTTTCAGATCGTCACAAATCTATAACAAATGACAATTTAACTTTATTTATTTATCTCTTGTGTATTTTTGTTCATTTTTACATATTATAAATTTTTTTATTTCTTTTTTGTATTCTGTACCCCAAAAGGTATAAAATATATTTATCTGTATTTTTTTAAATAAATAGTTTATCTTTCCAAAATATCTGATGTTTATGTTATAAAAAATACCCATATTCTTTCTATATTTAAAAAATATTACTTATTAACAGTAAAATAATATTCATATATATTTACACGGAATACCTAATTTTAAATTTAGCGGCTAAAATTTGGTTTGAATTTTGCGCAAATTCCCTGCGTTCTGATTGTGCCACCCTGATGGCGGACAAAAACCAGAAATTAACATTGAGTACGCTCTCTGTTTATATATATACTCTGTGATCTTGCGCATGCGCAGAAGAGCCACCAAGAATCAGGTTGCCTGCAAAACACATTTCGGCCATTTGCAAACAAGTGTCAAAGGCAGAATCAAATTCAGGTTTGTTTGTTTGTTTTTTGCTCAATTTATTTAATTTCTAATATACAATATATTTTTTTTGTTGGTCATTTTAAATATTTTGTAATATATTGTATTTATTAGAATTTATTTTATTCTTTGATTAATTGTTTTGGCATATATAAAAATATTTTTTTGCTTTTACATTTTTTATAGGACTCAAGTGACAACTCATATCGACCATTTGAAAAAGTTGTTTAATCAAGGGATACGTTATAATTTGCTTAATAATTCTTCAAGCATCAAAATGAGGTTCGTTTGTCTATATACATGTACATGTATATATATACACACACGACATCCATAATATTATTTTTTTTTTATTGGAAGTTTGGTGGAAAAATTATATGCTTTTGTTATATTTTAACTTGTAATTTTTGGTCTTTTATATATGTATGTTTATAAATATATTGTATATTTATTAAAGTTTTTGTGGTTGGAAATATTATTAGAGGAATTTTTTGGTCTATGATTAAAAATTCCTCTAATAATATTGAATATTTTTTTTTTTAGAATTTTTCTAAAAAAAAAATAATGTTTGCTTAAAATGTTTACTTTCAAATTTTTTATTTTAATAAATATATATTTTAACTTGGAACTTTATTTATGCCTTTTATTTTCCCTGGAGGAAAAAAAAACCTTTCACTAACGATTTTATTCATTGGGACTAGAATCATTAAGATTTATTTGGATGAGAAATCAGAAACTAGTAATAAATAGCAAGGAATAAATAAATAATTATATACATTCTGGAGGAAAACCTTTAATTTGAATTTTTAAATCAGCCGCCCACCACCAAAGTAGTTTTGTATAAGCTGTTAGGGAGCGCTGAAGGTGCCTGGAATAGACCGTGTTTTAGGCACACCATTTTTTTACTACGTGATGTCCCTTCCCGTTTATTCCCTGCAAGCCACCAAGTCGTCTACCTTATCAACAGCCATTTCAACTATTTGAAAAGTTGTCTAAACAATATACGTCATATTGATCATCAATCGGGATTATTCAAACTTTCAAAATTAGGTTGGTTTTTTAGCTCAACTTATTTATTCCATATATATTAAGCAATAAATTTTTTTAAACACTTTAAAAATACAAACTCCATATTTTTTTAAATACATTTTACATATTTTATTAATTTATTAAAATTGTTATGATCTTTTATTTGTCATCATAATTATTCATTTGGTTTCTCTTTGATTCATTGGCATTTATATAAATATTAATTTGTTTTTTCATTATTTATTCGTAAACAGCATGATACCCTTAAGAAAACGATGTTGTGTTCCTAACTGTAAAAATGCGAATCCAGGAACATCCAATATGAAATTGTTTTGTTTTCCAGGCGACAGCCAGTTGCATTTATTTATTTAATATTATAATTATTTATTAACTGATTTATATTATATACTTTATATACATTCAATTTTTTATATCTTTTACCACTTGTATATATATACACAATATTAGTAGTTTAATGTTTTTTCTTGTTAACTTTTATCTAACTATTTTGATTTTGTTATTTTTTATTTTATTTAGCCTTTATACATGTACAAGAAATCCATAACTCATTTATATTATATATTTTACATACCGTACATTCAATTTTTTATAGTCTTAATCATTTTTATATAAACATGATGTTCTTAGCTGAATTTATATTTTCTTGGAAGTTTGGAGGTATTAATTTTTAAATATTATATTTAAATGTTATTCTTTAATCATTTGATATTAATTTTATTATTTTAACTTTAAACTCGAGACCTTTTATAGAAATTTTCGAGAAAAAAGAAATGTTTTATATGCTTTAGTCATTTTTTTAATATTATATTAATATGTTAACAAATATATTGTATATTTTTTATTCGTTTTTCTCAAGGACAAAAATAATGTTTATTTTCTTTAATCAATTTATTTTTCTTTTTTAATAAATGCACATGTTCACTTGGAACTTTGTCTTTTATTTATCAAAAAAAAAAAAACCTTTTCACTAACAACTTTATTCATTTGGGCGAGAACCCTTAAGATTCATTTGAGTGAGCATATAGTTTTTCGATTCATTCAGGAGAAAATCCTTATTTCCTGGCAAGAAACCTTTCGATTTTATATTTAAATATGGCGCCAAAAATGGTAGACACCAGTAGGGGACGCTGTATCAGCCCACTCCATTTTTTTACTACGTGATGTCCCTTCCCGTTTATTCCCGTTTAATCAGCTACTTCAAAAACGGAATTTGATGCAAACCTAACCAATTTCTTGTATATTTTAAAATTAATTATTTTGGTGAAATTGTTAATTTTAATTTTAATTTTTATAGCTATTAGTTGAATTACTTTATAAAAATTATTTAATTAGTATGATTTTAATATATTTCATAAATATTTAAATAGTTTAGAGCGCGAATTTCAAACCAGAATTTAATAAATTTAGATTTGTGAAATAAATTTTAAAAGAATAATTTCAAGTTTCCTTAAAATAATTATAAAATATTATTAATAAAAATTCCTTGAGGTAGTCGAGTTATTTGAGAACACAGATTAATGATATACACACAGATCATAGATATATCAAGATTGGACAGCTCCATGTTAGGGCTGGACGGTAAACCGGTTTACCGGTAAAAACCGGTAAAAATTTTTTACCGAAAACGCGGTAACGAACCTCTAATTCGGTAAAAACCGGTTTTTCTCGAAAGTCGGTAAAAACCGGTTTTTCTCGAAACTCGGTAAAAACCGGTTTTTCTCGAACTCGGTAAAAATCTCCTTTTTCGAAACACGGTAAAATCCGTATTTTCTTTATTTTATCGAATTGATTTCAAGCTTATATTCAGTTTTAGGAAGTGTAATTTAAGATTCTTTTTTTTTTTTTTATTGAATTATAATAGAAAAAAAAATCTTAAGTGTCTTCATACAAGAAAATTTGTTTAACTTTCTCTTATTTCGTATGGGAATATTCAGGTAGACTGATCAACTCAAATTGATCCCGGGCGCCCCTATTTTTGAGATTTGAATAACTTGGACCCCACTGGTGCAAATTTGATCAAAATTGAAATTTAAGCTCAGAGTAGAATCTAAAAGAGTATGATCAACTCAAATTGATCCCGGGCGCCCCTATTTTTGAGATTTGAATAACTTGGCCCCCACTAGTGCAAATTTGATCAAAATTGGAATTTAAGCTCAGGTTAGAATCTAAAAGAGTATGATCAACTCAAAATGATCCCGGAGCCCCCTAATTTTGAGATTTGAATAACTTGGCCCCCACTAGTGCAAATTTGATGATAATTGGAATTTAAGCTCAGGGTAGTATATAAAAGGCTATAATCAACTCAAATTGATACCGGACGCCCCCCCACCCCAATTTTTGAGATTTGAATAACTTGGCCCCCACTGGTACAAATTTGATGATAATTGGAATTTAAGCTCAGGGTAGAATCTAAAAGACTATGATCAACTCAAAATGACCCCGGACCCCCCCCCCCTAATTTTGAGATTTGAATAACTTGGCCCCCACTAGTGCAAATTTGATGAAAATTGGAATTTAAGCTCAGGGTATAATCTAAAAGACTAGGATCAACTCAAAATGATGCAGCCCTCTATTTAAAATTTCATCGAATTTTGTCTATTGGGGGCGAATTTATTCAAAACTAAAAATTCAGTAGGGGGGGGGTCGGGGATCATTTTTAGTTCACCATAGTCTTACTCTGAGGTTAAATTCCAATTTTCATTAATTTGCACCCGAGGGGTCCAATTTTTACATTGATTAAAGAAAAAGAGAGAAACGAATATAATAAAAATAATAAAATTAATTATAGGCTCATAATAAATTTAATATTTGTAATTTTTTCAAGCCTAAGTAGATTAATTAAATTGAAAATTTTTTTCTGATTTCAATGATATATAGATATGATAGGGTATTTTTATTTTATCTAAATAGGCTATATTTAATTAAAATTAAATTTGTATATCAATAGGTAAATATTTATCTTTTTATTTTTTTTAGCAGAAAAAAAAACAAAGTTTATAAAATGTAGGCTTATAATTAGGGCTCGGATTTATAGGCACTAAAAATCTTTAAAATAGGCAGGCAACTAAGCACTAAAAATTATTAAAATAGGCACTTAAAAAGGCATTTATTGTAAAAATAGGCACTTAAAAAGGCACTTAAAAGGAAGAAATTAAGAAATAATATAAAAAATTTTAAAAATTGATGTCTTATTTTTGGTAATCTGGTGTGACTGGTCGCACAGCACACAATTTTTTTCTTAATTTCGGATATTTAAAGGCGCATTCTGTACTTGTTTGCCAGAATATAAATAGAAATCAAATTTTTAAGTACTAATTTTTAAAATTTTACATTAAAAATAATTTTTTTTTTTTCGAAAAAAAAAATTTTTTTTTTTTCAAATCTCGGGGGGGGGGGGTAATTACACCCTTTACCCCCCCCCCCCTTGAAATATTTTTCTTGATAATTCAAAAAATTTTAAATTTAGACTATGTATAGCTCGTAAAAAATTGAAATTGGCTATTTGAACTTAAAATAGGCACTAAAAAAGGCATTTATAGATGAAATAGGCACCAAAACCCAGAATTGGCCAAAATAGGCATTATAGGCACTAACAAATGCTTCTTCTTTTATTCAGAATTTCATGAAACCTATACATATCATATTGGCCTAAATTTTAAACATAAATTAAAAAAAGGCAAATAGGGCGAAATCCGAGCCCTACTT